>JAECUM010048099.1:0-41234 GCA_016617855.1 Megalonaias nervosa
AATTGCAGACTTGAGCCATAAATAGGATTATAAACGGAATGTGCATATAAACATATCAATTTAAGGAAAATAAAATATGAAGTAACGTTTACTGGTGAGGAAAGTACTTCGACCGGCGTTGACAAAACTATTTGGAAGTTGTTTGTACCTCGAAGGCTTTAATAACTTCATCTGCTTCATTAAAACTTCTGACAAATCCATAAAAGTTTCCTGTTCTTTCATAAAAGAGGTTGTAATGTGAATGAGACATAACTATGACAACTACCAACGAGTAAGAATAATATCTGAAGATTTAAGCCTCTAGCGCACGTTAATATATCCGGAAAAAGAAAGAAAAAAATTAAAAATACTGGTGTACCAGGCAAGGTCGCTGACCCAAACTCATGAATATTCATAACTACTCCAGGTCCTTGTCGTAGTAGACCTACCCCCAACCCCTGCAATCTAGTGATCTAGTGCCGACCATACTTCAATAGCAGCAAGCTCAAATGAAACACATTTTTTGGCCCTGTCGATGTAATTCGTGACTTTTTCCCTTTTTCTTCAAATAAAAGATTGAAATTTCAACCATCTTTTGTTATTCTTTGATAAAGAAATAGATCCATCAATACACATAAGCATAAACAAATGGATACACAAACAAGTAGAACCATGTAAATATTCAATTTTCATGGGGTGAAATGAATCATTTGGTTATCGTTCAAGTTATAAAACCAATCGTTAATATATAATTTCATATGTCTAAAATCATACTCGGTTTTGACATTGGACACAAAGTCATGGTCCGTTAGGCACATGTGTGAAGATGAAACAACATATTTGAACAGTTCTCACTTTCATTTCATACAATAACATCCTCCGTCAATGATCTCGACCACAAATGCAAGATATGACCTTACTAATTAAAATTGGTTTGTCAGCCATCTTTGGCATAAGCACATGCTTTCGCGAAAAGTATTTGTACTAAAAGTTGAGGCATAATAAAATCATTATGAAATTTCAAACGTAACTGATATTGTACCAGGAAGATCATTTCCCAGTCTTATTCTAGATGTCAATGGTAGGGACATGATAGGAAAAGTTGTTGTTGTTGAAATTATGACAATATTGTGTGTCTACGATAGCCGATAGCGGCCGACAGAATACAACATCAAAGTAACATGAATTTGTATATGTACACATTTTGTGCGTGACATATCTACATATTAAAGCAAGAAGAATCTGTACATGTACACATTTTGCTCAAATGTGTACATGCACAAATCTCTCTTACTCTGAAGTAAAACCAATTAACGACATTCGTTGCGCAGTAATAAACTCGAAAGCACAATTCACATTTCTGATAAGGACTCAGCCTCTCGGTTTATTTATTTGTTCGTTTGAACCAAATTACACTGGTCTATGTTAGCAAGAAAGCGTGAGAAAATCTACATCCTAATTATATCAAAATTATAGTTGAATTATCTCAGTTATAAGTAATCATGTGAGTACATCTCAGTAGTAAAAGAAGACGGGACCCCTCGCTCAAACCAGGTTTTTAGCTCAAAAGAGAGGTTCCCTCTAGATTTATTTCTCTACAGCAGACATTAGATTACAAATAAAATCTTACCTTTCAATGTCAGTATATATCACATTTATCCTGGTAAGAAAATTCACACGTTTCTGTACAGAAGGTAACAATTACAATGAATCCATATATATGCAGTCTGACATATATACTTCCAATTGCGAATACCTGTGGCAACAGCCGGACGATATATATAGAAATGTATGTATACGTTTGCAAATCCCCAGCGATTACGCAATGGAAATTTCCAACTGTAATAGAAATCCCCAACTGTAATGGAAAAATTACCTAATGGAAATACCCAACTGTTTCAGAAAAATTACGTAATGGAAATCCCCTACTGTTTCAGAAAAATTACGTAATGGAAACCCCCAAATGTTTTAGAAAAAAATTACGTAATGGAAATTCCCAACTGTAATGGAAAAATTACTTAATGGAAATCCCCAAATGTTTTAGAAAAAAATTACGTAATGGAAATTCCCAACTGTAATGGAAAAATTACGTAATGGAAATTCCCAACTGTTTTAGAAAAATTACGTAATGGAAATTCCAACTGTAATAGAAATTCCCAACTGTTTAGAAAATTGCGTAATATAAATCTCCATCTGTAATGGAAAATTCTTTAATGGAAAATCCCAAAGAACATTCTCGAAAATTTTGTGTGGGTGTTATAACGCTATAAAAGGCTGCAAGATTCTTCTTTGTAGTCATTTCGCTGGAGTATAAGCAAGGTAAGTGTGAAACATTTTCTTGAATTTAGCCTGACAGACTAGGAGAAATTATTTTAAAGAACTTCTTCGCCTATAAGTAATGTTTTAACGGTAGCAATTAAAAAATAATTTACCATCGTGTTTATACAAATAAAATTTAATTTTTCCGCTTACTTTTCATTGTTACCCTGTTGATAAAATACTTACAACCTTTTGCAGAAACCTTAGACTGGTTTAGGTCGATATTTATTTTGGTATATTTGTCCTGACTTATCGGATCGTGAAGGTTACCATATTTCAACATAAGTTCATCTCGTAATTTTTCAAGATAATCAAAATATTTGCTGTTATCTGATTTGATAAGCGAAAGTTTAATTTTATCAAATTTACTAAAACAAATACCTGAAATTTCATCATTAAATTTAAACTATAGTGGTTTGCCGTTAATCATTATTTTTTAAAATTTTGCTGCTAACTCCATCGGCTAATGTTAAATTTTCGAAAATTATTTTTTAATGTTAGACAAAATTAAATTAAATATATCATAACTTGCATAATGCCCAAGTGCTAGTGTATTAATTCCGTCCTCACAGTATCTCTTATCGTCAAAATTACTTAGTCCACGTTTTATAATTGCATCTGTTTCAAGTTTGTGATAATTTGTTCTAATAACATTTGTTTTAATAAAGCTGACATTACTGTTTAGTGCTGCTTTAAAGTCATCAAACTTCATACATTTTTTCACATATCCACGAGGAATACCTTTCGCTTTTTTGTCAGTTTATTGTCATCTAAAATTACTGCATACATTTTACATCGAAGTCCAACAAATTCCTTAACTGGCACAAACATAAATTCATCTTTCATTTTGCCAATAACTTTTTCATTTGCATCATCATAAAATCCACTACTTGCTGGATAATCCGATAAATCAAATAGGTCACGGTGGTTATAGACATCTTGATAGATATCTTCATATTTTATATTATAAACTAACGATTCTGTATCAGTAAATAGCAACTCTGAATCTGGCCAGACTATCTTAACAAACTCGTAGTGAAAATCGTACATCAGCCATTTTGATATGTCCAACACCGACGCACCAACATAAATCGGTTTATTTAACTTTAAATTTGTCTTTCGTCGTTGTATTGCAACAAGATTTTCAATAAATATTTTCATACTGACAAAACCGTCATCGTTAACTAATTTATTTCTGCGATTTATATCGTTTACAATCGCTTTCTAATATTTTCCATCGTCTTACCAAATATCGAATTGTTCATTAACTTGAAAAAGTTTTTCTCAAAGTCGGTCTTAGCAATAGCACGACGTTTGGTATTTAAATCAATATAATCTGCCATCCACCGCGATTGATTAAATTTTAAAACTGGATGAACCTTCCTGAGGACTAGTCCAGCATCTACTGCTTGTTTTAAATTTTTGTAATGCATCACGTAATTTCTTTTATTTAACAAATTTGGAATTAGCTTATTAACGATCGAATTTTTTGATGTTGTCATTGCCTGTTGTTCAGGTGATAATAAAGTATAATCGATCATAATTGAGTCTGCACAGAACGGATAGTTGTTATGTAGGTTGTGAAATGACTCAGGATAATCGAGATCAAACTCAACAAAATAACTGACATTTTCTGGAAGATTTTTTTTCTGTTTCGCTAAGAAATTGATCTGGGGTTATCCAATGAAATCCACTGTACGGCATCGGCTCTGACATTGCATAGCCATACAAATTATTAGTATCAAGATAAATAATATAATTTGACGGTAAATATTTATTGTAATTTGTCAAGTACTTATTATTAGCTATCGCGTACTTGTTTTGTTATAACACTAAATCCGCCGCGAATTCCTTTTTCAATAAAGTTAAACATATCAACATCAGTTAAGAGATCCAATTCTATCCTGCTTGTTTTTAGCAGGGCATCCTACGATAGTCCTGGTGCAGAATAATACCAACAGGGGTCTAATCCATAATTTTCATGATTAACTCGATGAAAGCTCTCGAAAACATCAGCTAACAATAACACATCTGTTTTCAAATATAAATCATGATAATCACCAAATGTTTTACAACTAAATTTATTCCAAATATCTTGTGCGTATTTGTACTCGTCATCTGATACACGTTCGCCTTTTAATTGAGAGTAAATTTGTCTTTGCTGGGCAGAGAAGTTTCATCAAATCTGCTCCAGTCGTCGAGATGCTCATACGGAAACACTCCTTTTCTTGTCAGTAGATTAAATTTTTCTCCAAAACAATTTCGTAGGTTATAAAACTCACTACCAGCTTTTACAGCATTTTCTATAAGATCTTCTAATGATACTAATGTAAATTGCAGACTGTCAATGAAACGTAATTTGCCAAGCGTAATTGACATATACTTTTCAAAATTGTTTGGAATACATTTTATTATATTATTTAAGTTTAGTTTAGATTTAATTTCCTCTTTGCCAAATGCTTCGACAATGATATGGCTATCGTAACCACGAAAATTATGTAAAACAACTGGAATAAAATCTGGCGCATAAAATTTTAAATTGCAATTGTTATGAGCTGCCCCACGATACTGACCGGTCAGATGACAGTGATCGGGCACTTTATCATCACCTAACAACTTTTCACAGATATGACAATTAACTGCATTATCAAAATCAATTTGTTGTTTGGATGTTATTTTCAGTGGAGCTGTCCAGTGCAGCCTGTTGAAAATGTTATTAATATCGTCTATTAAACGTTTTAGTAACCACACGGCCGGACTTTCAGATTCGCCATTTCTACATTTGTATAACTTTACTGGACTTGAAAAATTATCGTTAGCGCAACAAACAATTTTATAAACTGCTCCACAGGGAACATGTTGTTGTATTTTTTGTGCTTGATTTATTCTGATTATTTTCTGCACCTGCCACAGGGACAAGTAGACACTAGAAATCAGCATAAATAACAAACGGAATACTTAATTTATGATTATAATTTTTAAATTTTAATTTTTTTCTATCTATTATTTTTTGAACATTAACACAGTAATTAATATGATCTTGCAGTTTTTCATCCTTAGAAAAACTTTGTAAACATCTGAAACAGAAATATTTTTCCCATGGTGTTTATTATATTGTCTGCCAACAAGGCTGTTAAAGTTTTTTATCCAACAATAATGTCCTTTATAAAATAATAAATTTACAGTTGATTGACTAGCAGTTGCTGAAATATATTTTGGGAAACATTTTCTTTTTCATCTAGTCCGAAAATATTTATTGAAATATCGTTTTGTTTTTCAAACTTTGGTATCTGATTTTCTGCCACTGGAAAAGTTATTCCGTCAAAATCCAATTCGTCTTTGCGCGGCAAGTATTTTTCAACGAGATCAGAGTTACAACTTTGAGGATGTCTCGCAGACAAAATTGCCCAACGAAAACATTGGTCATCATTGTTTTTTACTTTTATGGAACATTTTTTGTTTTTAATTTTTTGAGGAAGATCAGCGTAAGAACTACCACGAAGTACGTTATATCTTGCTGTGTGAAATAAAACTTCTTTTATCATTTCAAATTTCCAACCTGATCCTGATGCGGTAAATTCGTCCAATCTTTTATTTATTTCTTGATTTATTTCATCAGCAGCCGAGGAAATGTTTGTTCCAGCTAATATTTTTCGTCATTTAGCTGTTAGATACGGTTCGGAAATTTTGCTGTCGAACTTTGTATTTTCAAAAATTATGTCAATTATATCTTTCTCGATTGCATGTAACTTTGATAAAATTACATGATACTGTACTATCAGCTTGACACTTTTATGAGCTGCAAGTTCTTGTGTTATAACATGCTGTAAAAGATGAAATAAATTTGTGGAGTTAAAATTTGCTCAAACATTTTGATTATCAAATTTGTACCTGTTATCGTAGCCAGAAAATGCTGTAGCAATTTTTTCTGCTCTGATAAGGCTCCTTTTGGCGATATCTCGCAATTTTAACATTATATAATATATTTTATATTTAATTAATTTTTATGTATTTTTCAATTGAGATATAAAAAATGCTATATAATATAATGACAGAAATTCTGAGTTACATGAGATTGACAGCAGAGGAACAGGAAGAATATCACGTACACCCCAAGTACAACTTATATGCTGGAAATATGTTAGAGTCAGTGATACACGTCACGTACGGACAACCGTTTGGTAGATCAACACCAACTGGTTATAAGATCAGCGTAAAAAGGTGATAATACAGATAGGACCGAAATGTTTAGAAAAGATTTCAATTACACTTTGTTTTGTGGAGACATTCCAGATGGACAGCGAGTTTATAGAGTAAACAATTCGATTAATGATGACAATATTGAAAATTTAGCATTGGAAAAATTAATTTCAACCGCATCCAGTGTTTGATTTATATGAAGCTAATGATCGCGGTATTATACGACACCGAAAAACAAAAAACGTGTTAGGAAATTTGCATAATGCTGGTTATTTACGTATAGTTCGTGGAACAAAAACTGATCGAGTTAGTTATTATAGTCACCATATTGTTTATGAAACATTTAATAACACAATTCCAAATGATTTAGTTATCGACCATCTTAACAAAATTAAATCCGACAATCGTCTAGAAAATTTAGATCTAGTAGCACCAAAAGAAAGCACTGGACGAGGAGCCGGTTCTGATGGTTCTAATTTTAAAAATCCCAAAAGGACAATTATCTCAATAAATATTGAATCTCGGGAAAAAATGAAATTTAAATCAATAACAACTGCTGGGAAATATCATAAAATTAATCCAGCTGGAATAAAATTTGTAGCTGATGGCAAAACTAAATAAAGAACTTCAACATCAACATTTAACAGATTTAATTTCAAATACAATGATTAATGATATTTCTTAATTCTGTCTTAGTAAGACAATTATGTGCAAACATCAAAATATCATCTCGATCAAATTTTAGTGTTATCAATGCGCTATCGTTAAGTTTATTTTTTTCTGCTGTTTTTAGGAGCATTTTATTGGATTCACCTTGTGTTACAATAATGTCAACAAAATAGGCACTATAACCTGACAGACATTTTCTTACTGCCTCAGCTAGTTCTTTGTAATTTAATATATTAACTTTCTGATGATATTTTATATCAGGAGATTTTGTTTCTGTTGTCATTTTATTATTATAAATTAGATAAAAATATATTATAATATGGATTTAATGAAGAGACTTTCTGATATATATGCAAGTGATACAATCGCCAGCGACAAAGTCGCCAACGGCAAAGTCGCCGACGACAATTTCATCCCAGACGTAATCTCTGGCTATAACGAAGATGATATTTTATTTAATTACGACGACGATGAACATGAAATAGTTGACGTTGTTGACAACTTATTTTACAGCAGACCGACAACTGGATGATATAATGTTAAGTATCATATTGCTAAAAAAATAATAACATTTAATTTTACTGTTGCCGAGCAACAAATATTTTAGCAACTTATAAAACCTTTTCTTAACATAAAAATAACTGGCCAGCAAAGAAATATAAAATATGATTTTATTTTTACTAAAATATTTAATTTGATGACAGTCGATAATGCAAGAAAATTACATTTAATTTCTTTGTGTCGGCCGGTCAGAAGTAAATCTGTACTTGTGAAGTACGAAATAATTTATAATAACATTATTTTATCGACCGAGTTGGTACCCAGCTGTTAAATTTATCGCTATATCCCCGCCATTTAACTAAACTTTTGTTGCCGTGCTTTCTAATAACTTTTTCAATGACGAATATATCTTGTTCTGTTTTCTGAAGTTCTTGTTCATAAAAACTACCAATTACAGGTTTACCTAATAAATATTTTAGCACAAAAGTCACTGGTATTGTTAAAAGTACTTTATCAACAACAAATACTTCTTCGCTCCAGTTTGGAGTAAATCCCTTCTCGAACACCTTTTTCGTCAGAGAAATTCTAACTCGGTCACCAACTTTAAATTTATGTCTGCGGTACATGTTTTCGTTTGCTAGTATCGGATTTTTAATTGCGTCGTTTGGTGACATTTTCCTTTCGCCTAGCGAAAGGGATCTATGTTTCGTGTTATTATATTCATCAAAAATTTGCTGTAAATTGTCAATATATTTATTTGTATTTTTAGCTGCCAAATATTTGTGGATTTTTTCGTTTAGTGTGCGATTAAATTGCTCGACGACAACGCTTTTCCCTTCATTTCCAGTAACATATTTTTTGATGTTATTTTGTTCCAAAAACTGCTCAAAATATTTATTAAAAAACTCTTCTCTGTGATCGGTCCAGATTCTGTTTGGTTTTCTTTCTCCACTAACGATGACCTGTTTTAACGCATCAGTTATCGACGTTCCTGTTTTATCTGAAACCGGTACACTATATACATATTTGCTAAAAACATCTATGATATTAAAAAGATATCTTTTATTATTGTTAAACTGAGCAAGATTTGACACATCAACTAAATCTATCGCCCAGATATCGTCAACGGCATTTGCAACAACTTTACGTCGTGGAAACTTTTGTTTTAGGTTTGTGTAGCTCTGATGGCAGCGATTCCATCGCTGACAATTCTTTTTTACCGAGGCCCAATTTATATTTTGCTCCAATAAAACCCTGCATCAGCTTTTGGTCAACACGCCCTTGCATATTCACAGGTTTCATATCACGAATTTCGTTTAGCATTACTTTATCACAGCCAGCCTTGTCCTGTTCGTTACCACGGTAGCAGATATCAAGACGCATTGCTATTGTATCAACTTGATTGTAAGGCTCTTGTCCTGTTAATGGATTATCGTTTTCATCCAACTGTCTGTGTAGCGGATTGTATGGTCCAGTATCTTTATGGCCTGGTAATGTCCAACCGCCTTTTGATTTCGGCAATTTGCCAATTAATTTATGTATATCTATACCTGTCCCAATTATTTCCCTTTTGTTGCATTGTTGACAGTACGTAACAATTTTATTTTGCTCCATACAGAGATCTCTATCACAATCGCACTCGCATGTAATTATATATTTTATAACTGACACATTTTTCAGAATTTTTTCAGACTTCTTATAAATATTTTTCAGATTTCTTATAAATATTTTTTTCAGATATATAATAATATTTTTTTTTCAGATTTCTTATAAATATTTTTCAGATTTATAATAATATTTTTTCAGATTTCTTATAAATAGTTTTCGGATTTCTTATAAATATTTTTTCAGATTTATAATAATATTTGTTTCAGTCGTCTACTAAAATAATCTTGTCAACGCATCCAGCTCCGGATAATTTCTTTAAAAACATACTTTTTCTTTTTCCACAGACTGCACAAATACTTTTCAGCACTATTTTATTTTTTTTATCCGTTGTTTCATCGCTCTTTTCTGTTTTAGTTTTGCACTTCATACAGTATGTTGACATTATATCAAGGAGTTTATACAAAATTAATTGCAGTCTCATCATTAGCGTGAGAAGGTTGTTTGTCAAACTGAAAAATAAATTTTTAAAAATTGGTATCCTGAGACATTTGTTTTATAAACATCACGCAATAGTATCCGCAAGCCGAAGTTCCAGCTGGTTGAATTTGATTAGACGAATAATTTATTATTTTATATTTTTTGTTGATATATTTTTTGATGAAATCGCTCGGAGGAAGTCCAAATGAATCATAATAACTATTGCCATAGACTGCTACCCAATGCGTACCGGATCCGTCGCTGAACTTTTGTATATTTATCACACACGAGCCACCAGCTGCGACACGGCCTAGTTCGTCTTTTAAATAAACTCCACGAAATCTGAGAACGTCATCCAGTTTTTCGAGCACATCAAAGTTACTTAGCGTGGCCGTGTTCCTGGCAATGTTAGTCCTCGGCCGATTCCCAGTAGATTTGGCAATAAACTTCTCGCTACTCCCGCCAGCAACGGTCCTATAATTCCGTCTTTGTTTGTTCGCCGCGACCGCGTCTTTGTTGTTTTTCTTATTGCTGTTGTCTTTTTTTGTTTGGGCATATTATTATTTATCTTTAAACAATTTTCTTTATACCGTCTCCGGAGACAGCTTTTACCTTGCACCAGATACTGCGCCAAACGCTGCTGCTAATCCTAATGTACCAAGTACTGGCAAAATTTTAGGTCTTAGTGTGTTTTTGCCATAACAGATAATGCCGGCCCAAAGAAACCACCTTGTTTTGCCATCGCTGTTATTTGTGCAGTACTCAAATTTAGCACAAAAGGTTTGCCGCGATTATACTTATTTTTTTGTTGTTTGGTTAGCATTAATTTCGTTAAAGTACCTTTGTTATCATATTTTATTTTTGATGATATCGGCCGTTGTTTAGCAATAGCTTGTCAAAGTTTTTAACTTGACCATTAGTTAAACATATTTCTTTTACAATACATTTTGTCATCATATAACGATTACAGATTAAACTCAAACTTGGACTGACATTTTACCTCCGACAGAGTGAATTGTAGCAAATCTGTCGCTGATCACTATCGCATATACATTCAACGCCGCAGCTGGAACTGCTCCGAGTGTCCAGGTAATTTCAATATCAGCTATCGACTCGACAGCTCTCTCGCTATATTTACTAACATCAAAATAAAATATCGGATAAAGTGTACGAAATTCCTCTACTGAGATCTGAGATCGATCTCCGACATCCTGATATTTTTGCACTGCGACGAGCAGGTACATGTACGGTCTAGTAATATTTTTATTAGTATCATCTGCAAAAGTGCATTCTATCGCTCGTTCTGGATACTGTTTAGGGTTAAGTCTGGCGTATATTCGTCTAATATCAGCGTTATCAAATATTGCATTATTTTGTTGTTTATTACCGCATCGCACTTGCTGCTGAAAAACAACAAACAACTGTCGCGGCAGTTGTTCATTTGACGTTGTTGTAACGCGCCATGGGTAGTCGGTGGTATTTGGAACAGCTGTTTGATATATTTTATGTTGCTGAAAATAAATTCTGTTTGTGTGTTTTTCAAGCACACTATTTAATTCTGCCGTTTTTGTAATTGATGGCGTTATTCGTGGCATCCACAGCGCAAGCTTGTTTATAACAAATTGTACATCAGCGCCGGCAGATCGAAGTAGGCAGTCGCAATGTTCTGCTCGATCTAAGATCAGCGTATGTTTAACTCCACGAAATACTTTATTGTAGTCCCTGCAAAATCCAAATATTGTACTTAACGGTAGCATCATTATAATTTGACGTGATTGTGTCGCAAGTGCTTTTCTTTTAGTATAACCAGAATTGTAACGTGTATTTCTTACACTAATTGCCCCGTTAACTAAATTTAACATTGCAGTGCCGTCTGCAGCTGCATCTGGTGGTGCTAAATTAAGATTATTACAAGCTGCTATAAGTGAAATTCTTGTAGCGTCTGCGTTAGCGGCTGCAGCTGCTGGGTCTATACCAAAATTGACAGCATTAGCGATAAGAAAATTTCTTACAATTACAGCATCTGCAGCGGTGTCAGTTCCAGGTGCTAATGCTCCTTTTGAAATAAATTCTCCAGATACGCCTAAACCAGCTCCAGTATCTTTAAACCACATCATATTAGTTGCAGTTGATCTGGAGTAATCATCGGAAAACGAAATAATATTTAAGATTGTGATCGCAACCTGTAGTGACCTGAAATTTCTTCCACTGTTTGATTAGCTTGTTGATGTCGAGCACTTTTAAATAAATTCCAGCCATTATTTATAAGTGCTATTTCTGCGTTAGCTGCAATTGCGGCAGGTGAATTAGCTATTGTCATGATCTGGCCACGAACTTCCAACATTGCTTTGTGAGGCAGTAAAAATACATCCTCGTCTCGTGTATTAAATGTTCTAACACCAGCTTTATTTGGTGCATTAGAATCTTCGTCGAGATATTCAAAATACTCAAATTCTGTTACTGTGTCGTCGGTGTCATAAGGTTCTGCTAAATCAAAATAAATTTTAACAGACATTATTTATTTATTGGGTTACATAAAATTCACCAACGAAAGCGAAGCTATTGTGGCGCTGTTGCTTTAGATATTAATTTTTGTATAACCTGCTCTCCTCGAGGTGATAAAAGTTTTTTTTTTTTGTTGTTTTTGCTATAATTGCACGTTTATTTTCCACTGTTGGGGCGATTTCTGATATAAATTGTTTGATTGTTGGCACACCTTTTATTTTATCAGTTATTTTTTTTTTTGTTCTACCGCAGTTTCAGCGGCAGTTGCAGCCCCAGTTGCAAAGGCTTTTGATACGTCAAGTGCAATTGGTGCAACTTTGTTTGCAATTCCCGGAGCATTTTCAATAATTTTAGTAAATATATTTCCCAAAAATCCTCCAACTATTTTTCTTCTGTAAACTTGTTTTCTGTTTCATATTATATCAAGTATGTTGGACAATTTTACGCAATCACTACGTGATTGCACGTAGGTGTAAATAATAAGTAACAACCTCATTATTCAAATCAGATTGATCAGTCAACTGCATACTTAATTCTGTTATCTGATTTTCAATATTTAGCGGATAATAAATAACCTGCCGTGGATTAATTTGCATGAGCGAACCTGGTGGAACGTCTGGTGAAAAACTTTATATTGTTTTTCCTTTACTTCCTTGGGCCGAGTAAGATCCAGTTACAATAGAGCAATTTATTAATATTGTTTTCAAGTCGGTTATATTTACTGGCAGATCACCGTCATACGTAATATTTTGTTCTGTAATTGATCCATATTGTTTATGAGAAAATCCTATCAACGAAGCAATACTTGCTGCTGCTGAAAAATCGATTACCATATTATTTTTTAATGTTATCCTAGCTCGTAAGGTATTATAATTCGGTGTCAGCTCAAAATTATCAGCGACACCATTTACTTTTGTTATTAGATCCTTTATTGTTTTATTGAGATCAGTGACATTATAAGTTCCTTGTGGAATTTTAAATGTTGCCCATGATGTTTGCAGATAAAATGTAAATTCATCATTGACACCAGCTTTAACATTATCGATAGAATGCCATGCCGTGCAGGAAATTAGTCCAATCTCATACTGTTTTTCAGCATCAAATTGTATTGGTGGAATATAATTTACTGAAAAAGTTGAGATGTCGCTAGCAGCCGTACTGGAGTCGAGTAATAATGTTGTTGACATTTCTATTTATTATATTTTTTTATAAAATTAAGTCGCTGCGATTAAGTCGCGGTGTAAAATTTCGTATTCGTCAGATGTTAATAAATTTTCTGATCTCAAATGATCAAGTATATCAATTATCTCATTATCAATTTCAGCACCAACATTTCCAGCTTCCTTTGACGATATTAATAGCATTAATCTGCCTATCATTTCGGCTACTGATGTATATATTTTTACTCCGGTTTCAGTTTTTGTTAACCTTTTAGTAAGTTCATCTTGATTATCAACCAACCGGCTTAATTCAGTTTGTCTGTCAATAGGATTTTTTTATGTCCTTTGGGACAACTGTATTAGCTTCCATACGTATATCATCTAGATTTTTTGCCTCAGTCTTGAAACTATTAGCTTGATGACCGTGCTGTTTATTTTTTATATTACGAATAGCTTTGATATAAAGATCGGCAATAATACCTTGCCGATATTGTTCAATACTGCTGTGGTAGTTTTCATTTTCCAGTTTTACATCGTCGAAATGTTTCTTACTTTCTTCTTTTATTATTTCTAACTTGCAAATATTTTCTTCGGCGTTGTACTCGGCTTTGCAAAGATCTCGTATTCTTACACCTTTAAAACTGTATTTTTCGTTAAAATTTTCATACTCATAATCTTTTATTTTGTTATTTATATTTTTTAGAGAATTCTTTAAGTTTCGCGCTTCATGAACATCTAATCGATGCTCTTTTCTAAAAGCTTCTCTTTTAGCTTCTTCTTCTTTGCGCATCTCCTCCAACAATCTCTCACTTTTGCTTTCTATATCGCCCAACTTTTTCTTCAATTGGATCAAATAGTGAAATAGTGTTACTTCTGCTAATCTTCGTTCAAACTCAAGTGGATTATTCAACAGTCGATTTAGTTTAGCTCGTCTATCAGCAGGATTATAAATATGTCTTACAAGGTCTCTAGCTAACTTTTATCTTTCTTCATCAGATCTTCTAATAATTTTTGCAGCAGCAGCTTCTTGTTGTTCTTTAACTAATCCGACTAAACCTTTTTCCTGCAATTTTTTAAGTTCTTCTTCTGATAACGGTTTAGTTTCAGGTTGTTTTCCAAGTAGAGCCTCAGTAACTGGTTTAACAACTGTAGCTGTTTCTTCTGCGGAAACTATCTGTACACGTCGGGCTTGCGGTACTTTTTGCTTAAATTCTGCCTGAAACTGAGCAAATATTTTTAAATCTTCTATATGTTTTCTATACTTTGCTCGTTTATCCATATTATATCAAAGATGTTTGATAAAACTTACTGCAGATAGCTGTCAATACAACAGCGAAACATTTTTTTTCGGATCGTGTGTAAGTTTATCAAATAAAAAGAAATTATATTTTTCTTTAGTTGCCTGATGATACAATTCGATAAATTTATCTTTGGTTACGTCACCGCACTGCTCGTTTGCAATATTTCTAACGTCAGCGTTGTCCAGTCCTGGAAATAATATAAAACAACCAGTATTTCGCCGAATAAATCTGTCAACATTATAAAAACCTTGGGCCAAATAAACAGAATTACATTTTTTTATTACGCGACAGTGAAAAATATGATCTGATTTTATTCATCTCCGTATTGTTTAGCGGAATGTCATCAAAAACAACTATTTTGTGTTCGGACGAATCAAGTTGATTAACTGGAATACGTTCTTCTGGTTGTTTGATAATAAAAAAATCTTCACCAGCCTCAAGATCATCACGAAGTTTATTATTATATTCGCTGAGTAATTCATACTTATCTTGTTGTGGGTTAATGGTGTAAATATAAACTCTATCATAATTAAAATTATCGCCCAACAATAAATTCATCAGCAAGTTTGTTTTCCCAGACCCAGTTCTTCCAACAATAAGATAATGACAATTTGGAAAATCGTTGTTGTGTTTGTGTTTCACCAGCCGCTCTGTATCAAAATTTTTGCCATTGTTGTTATATAATTTACATATAAAAAAATTGTCAGATAATAAATAAATAATGAGCTATTATACAAAATTTGGAACAACATTAGGAGATTCGTCGGCTGTAAGTACAATAACGAAAGGTAATGTTGATTTATCAGGTTACCTAAAAAACTGAAGACACAATGACAGGAAACCTGTCTATGTCAAATCAACGAGTACTAGGTTTAGAAACAGCGTATCCGCCAATAAATGTTGCTAATGCACAAGCTGTTAGTTATTCACAACTTAAATACGTCGACGACAACAAACTCGACAAGGCCGAAGGAATTGTAAGTGGTAACTTAGATATGTCAGGAAAAAAAAATTATAAATTTGGAGACCGGATATCCACCATCAACTTAAATCAAACCCAAGCGGTAAGTTATTTGCAGTTGAAGTATGTGGATAACAACAAACTTGACAAAACCGGTGGAACAGTTACAGATGATATTAATATGTCAGGTCGACGAGTGTTAGGTTTTGAAACTGTGTATCCGCCAGCAGATTTAACACAAGCGGTTATGCGCAACTAATATCAATTGACGTTAATAAACTTTCCAAAGCCGGCGACACAATGACAAGTAACCTGTCTATGTCAGATTCAAAAATAACTGGATTACCGACAACCTCGCCACCAGCTAATGATACTTGTGCTGTTAGTTATGCTCAGTTAAAAGTAGCGCTGAACCCATATTTGAGACAATCCGGCGGGGCAATGACAGGCAATCTAAACATGAGAAATAATAAAATAACTATGACATATGATCCAGTAAATCATAATGATCTGACAAATAAAGCGCGTATGTTGATAATATATCTGGTGGTTTAAAACTAACTAAAAACAATACTGGGTATATTCCAAAACTTTTTGAGGCAACTGACAATCGAGTTGGGTTTGAGGTAAGCGCATCATAGTATTATCCTGAAAATTATCCTTATTATGCTTTCTCTGATAAACATGAGTGGACGTTAAACGGAGAAGTTGAACATTTTTGGATCAAAATTAAATGTCCCACTGCAGTTGCTATTTGGCAATTTCATTTGCAAGGTCGATTAAACCCCAGTGTTGGTCGAATTTATAATTGGCGGTTTGAAGGATCAAACGATGATATCAACTGAACAACATTATATAACACAAATAACACGTATATTACAACAACACAATATTTTACAATACCGATACAAAAAACTGTGAACAAGTACTTGTATTTTCTATTTTATGTTGTCGCTGTTGAACATCCATTTCCAGGACTGACAGCATTTCAAATATACACACTCGATGATCAAATTTAATCTAATGCTATAAAATAATGTCAACATAAATGCCAGGGCAATTGTTTACATACGGTACGAGAGAATTTTATAATAATATGTTTGACCCTACCAGAAAGGTTGGGGACAATTCACTAGCGGCACGTGAAATAAATACCACAAAAAATTTCAATTCCAATGATAAACTCTCCATTGTCAGAAGAAGAAAAAAATTTTGTTTGTGTTATGCATATGCGAAGACCACAACTGAAAGAAGCAATAGAAAATTCTAATGTGTTAGAAAGACACTGTCATCCTGATGATTGTATAGAAGAACATGAACACGCTAGAATCCTGCTAAAAAAATATTGCTCGAGCTTGATTTTGGAAATTTAGATTTGATAATAAAATCGAACTTAATAAAAGTACTAGCTTACAGTGAAAGAGTAGATGTAAAAGAACATGTAAACGCTATCCATGATGATCTCGACAAACTAGCGGAATCTAGGATAATAGGAATAAGAAGGAACAAGAGGTTATACAACAGTTTTTTTAAAACGAAACATTTGTAGGTATCTTGGTATGTACTACCACGACAAAGAAACCCTAATTAAAATCGTTACTATGACACCAGACACGGAGTTAATTATCAAAGTGTACGCAAACGCAATTTTGGCAATGATACGTAAAAAAGACCCAGAATTTGATCCGATTATTGTTGACAGATCTCTAAAAATAATCAAAAATTTTGACGATGAACTTAGTGATCTTAATGATAATGAGCGAAAAAAATTTTTTTTATTAAGTCAGTCAAACAGATTTGATAGAGAAGTCTGAAGTACATGATATTCCATTTCCATCGATCAAGCGCTCTAGACAATTGTCATTACGAAATTATTACAATGAAATCGAGAAAATATTCACAAAACCATTTGAAAAAGTAATGTTAAAAGTAGCTTCTGCTATTGATCTTCCTACAATTGAACTAGATAAGCTTAAAAAATTCAAGCTAGCAAATTTCGTGGTCGCATACGCAATTATCAGACAACATCTTGTTCTCAAAAATTTCACGTTAGATCAAATAAGTTTGGTATTAGGGTATATTGATGAAACAGAAAGCGATTACAGTAATTTGGTGAACGAAAGAAATTTGTACGAACTTGAAGTATTAGACACGTTTGATTCATACACTTGGTTAAAGAAAAATGAGGTACTAACAGATAAACGATATGATGATACTTCGTCAGATGTTTATGACAAGTACAGGGATTTTGTAACTGACAGTAATAAGTTACGTGAGTTTCTTGATTCGATTGTTGGTACTAGGACTTTTGTTTTTGTATAAAAAAAAATTGTATAATGAAAAACAGATTGTCAATTTCAATCATATTTAAGAAGATATTCCAAAACAAGATGTTGAAGCACTAATGCAATATTATAAATTTTATCATAAAACCTTTGGTGTGTAAAACAATGTTATAAGTATTACAGTAGAATACTTCGAGTAATATCATATTTGCCATTGCTAATGACCAGTTCTGGTATAATTTCGAGTTGCGCAACATTAAATCCGTTTTTATTAACAATATCAGGTGTTGGCATTTTTCTTTCAACAGCTTGTAAGAAAATTATGCCCCGACTTGAGACAAAAAAAATTCTTGTAAAACAGCAAGTATCACTTATAAAAAATTATTTGATCAAATACGACCTTATTTGCGAGGCGTAAAATATGATATGGGCGACTTAATACGTGAGTTTCGTATTATTGACAGTATGTTAACAGATATTCTGCCAATGAGAGTAAGCAAATATGAAAAAAAAGCTATGATAAAATGTGGTTATAACTTTGAGCCTGCCTTGGAATGTAAATGTACTAGCCATCACCTCTCTATCCTAAATTCAAGAAAATGTTTCACTTGCCTTGCTTATACTCTAGCGAATATATCCACAGAAATGACTACAAAGAAGAATCTGGCTGCCTTTTATAGCGTTATAACACCCACACACAATTTTCCAGATTCTTCTTTGCGATTTCCATTACGTAATTTTTTCCATTACTGTTGGGAATTTCCATTACGTAATTTTTCTAAAACAGTTGGGGATTTCTATTACAGTTGGAATTTCCATTACGTAATTTTTCTTAAACAGTTGGGAATTTCCATTACGTAATTTTTCTAAAACAGCTGGGGATTTCCATTACGTAATTTTTCTAAAACAGTTGGAATTTCCATATCGTCCGGCTGTTGCCACAGGTATTCGCAATTGAAAGTATATATGTCAGACTGCATATATATCGATTCATTGTAATTGTTACCTCCTGTACAGAAACGTGTGAATTCTTACCAGGATAAATGTGATATATACTGACATTGAAAGGTAAGATTTTATTTGTAATCTAATGTCTGTTATAGAGAACTAAATCTAGAGGGAACCTCTCTTTTGAGCTTAAAACCTGGTTTGAGCGAGGGGTCCCGTCTTCTGTGACTACTTTCTCTCTCTCTCTCTCTCTCTCTCTCTCTCTCTCTCTCTCTCTCTCTCTCTCTGTACATACATACATACATGCATACATACATACATACATACATGCATACATACATACATACATACTGTGTATCATTTCATTTTATTTTACTGCATGTAATACCGTAATTGGCCTTGATGATGGGAATAGTTTTGCTTTCATTCTGTGAAATGAACATGAGGTTTTGAATTTTGAAGGTGTGGAAGCGTTAGCACTGTTCTACCAATGAGTGAAAATAACGTCTTATTTACGTCATTGGAAAGGTCCAATAATTTCTACACAAATTATTAAAATTGCTTACATTCTTTCACTTTGAACAGAACAATATTTTCAGCTGAATATTTACAGCTTTCTGCAACACGTATTCATATGCAATATGCTTCTTTGTTTGTTAGGTCAGAAAGTTAGAAGGCCTGCTAGGAAAAGAAAACAACATTGGAATTTTTGCTTTTTACTTCTCTGAAGGATATTTGATAAAAAGTCCCGTCTTCCTATTAGTCCGGCATAAACTAGTTGCCATTTTTGTTCTCCAGTTTAGCAGACAGATTACTTATGGAGTAGCCAAATTTTGAATAAATAACCTTTGATGAATAAAGCAGTAAAATAGAGCTAGCTCTGTCTATAATACTTTTGTGTCTTGGCTCACGTCATATAGCCTATATTTTAATTATTGTTATAATGCTGATTTCTGAATTTTCTGGATTTGCTTCACCTTACCACACTGATAACTTTAATAAGAGGGTCATTCGATGGATTATTCATGATACAAAAAGGCTATATAAACTTCTTATGGAATATATTCTTTATTTTTGTTTTATCTTTATTTCAGTGAATTTTGTCTTGCACTACGCTGAGAAAAACTTCACGTACAAGGAAATATCGGATTTATTAGAAAAACTTCATGGCATAAATCTGATGTATAATGTACAATACATTTTGTAATGGAGTTATTTCTGATTTTAAATACACTCTGATATGTGTGTAACTCTTGTCTTATTTCAATCATAAATACAGGTTAAGCTGTAGAATTTCATGAATATTTCAAGTCACCAGGAGATGTACATATATTTATATGATATATATCATAGATACAACCATGCTAAGTTTTTGGAAAGTCATGGGCAGAACAAGTCATACCCTTTACCATTGTTTAGTTTCAGTGTATGCGCTGTTCAGGTATTGCTTTATGCCAGTATTGCAACAAGAACTGGATTGTTTGCTGGAAAGATGGAACAACCACTATATTTCACGCAGTAAACAAGCCGTCCGTCCAAACGGCAGACCTACAGTTCTACTCATGCTTCCCGAAGAAAGTGGTAATTGTTTTTAGTCACACAATGATTAACAGTGTTTTGCCGTAATGTATACATATTGTGTACACTAAAATCCCGACTTTCATGTATATTGCTTTCATGAGAAAACTCGTCTATGTCTAATTCGTACAACTCGGTGTGAATTTTCCCATAGCAAATAATAGAAAAGCGAGGGGTTGCGTTACTTAGACTTACATATATGACACCAATGGTACAAAAATAAAACCTTTTCAACCAATACTTTATTTATGATGTTACAAAAACATATGGTAAACATCTCCAGAATCCCGTTTGGGAACCCAGGCTGCGTGTACCTTCATTTGCCTCAGTCTGCTCATCTCGTAAGGCATTCGCATACATACGCGAATGACGCTAGTCGCGAGGTGTACTTTCTGCTAGGGTGTTCATATTAATTTGCGTCAACGCGAAACATGGTTAAATCAAGTACGCGTAAGTTCGGAGTTAACTGTATTACAGGTATTTTTGGCTATTGTTTATAGGTGTTGGCTAACCTTTATTAGTGAAATCTGTCAAAGATATTTCAATTGTCGCCTTGTACGTGGTTTGTTCTGAGGTTTATGTTTTAAAATGTCTCTAGAACTAATACACACAAGTCATGGAAGTTGATACAAAGTGGATTCATAGCTTGCAAGCGCCTTCGGAAACAGAATTTTATTTGCACTGTTCTGTTATAGACTAAAGGCAGTAATCATATTTCCCATAGAGACTTCACGAACGCCTATGAGTGTGTCTGATGGGGATGAAGATATACCTGTATTATGTGAAAAATCTATCATTATGTTGTTCTCTCCCTTCGGTTTACAACATGGTCTATGCATTATGATTGCATTTTTTAGTCCTTATGTAATTCCAGCTATTAATGAATATTGTGCTATAATTCAATCCATATAGCACGATATTTGATAACATGTATCAATATAAAGTAGTTACGTCTTTCTCTAGAAACTTTTAGTATCCAACTGAAACAGTTCGAAGAAGTGAAAGTCATTAACAGTGAAAAGTGAAATCCAATAGGTGCCACCGAAAAACACCTGTATACTATTATTAGGTTTAAGTTGCTTGCCGTGTTCATTCATCGTCTTATGTTGAATGTTATTTTGGGTTTTTTTTCCCACATTGGTGATTATGTGATTCGAAAGTGTTATATTTGTATTGGTCCTGGAAAAATGTAAGCGTTTCTTGGATTCAGTAATAGTATTCAGTGCCAACCCTTAAACGGAAATATACATTGGTTTGTAAGAAATAATAGCTCGTAGCGAAAAGTATAAGGTATTGCTGTCAGGTTGTTATTCCTATATTTAACACATTGAATGAAGTTCTCTGAAGACGAAAAATCGTGAAAGATACAAATTTCTTTTTTACATGATGAACAAATAAAATGAAAGCACGCAGTTTTATATAACCAGATATGTATTGACAAAGTTATGTTTAATTTATGCAGGTTACACAAATTGTCTACACCATGTAATTCAAGAAGACATCGACTTCTCATTTAAAGTGGGTCACAAGAATTTCGTACTCGTTGTATTTCACAGAATGAGCTGGAGTGATGCGCAGAATTGGAAAGAGGCATTCAACAGTACTTTAATATCCTGTAAATTAATCTTAGCAATATGTCAGTGTGTACTTTGAAACGATGAAAACTACTTTCCATCCCTCAGTCAAACCTTTAGAGCATTCTGCAAATCAACTGTGTTGTCATATACAATCATTTGATTTAATGTTCTTGAAATAGAAACAGTCTTTAGAATTAAGATTTACAACCGCTGCTTTCTTCCTATGAGATTGAAAATGTACAGCTTGTTCAATTTACTGGAATGCACATTTAAACTTACAATATTTCAATTTATTGTCGCAAATAAAGAAGCATGATAAAGATTGTTTTATATATTTTCTTTCTCTTAACGACCAAAGTTAACATGCAAATCTTCTTGCTACTGTTGCGTGTGTGGTTTATGACTTAAACTATTTGGTCAAGACTTTTGACGCTTTGATCACACGCTTTCTTCGTTACATATTCTAAAACTCGTGACTCAGTTCACCTCTTGTTTGGAATGTTGCTTCTCGGGGCATGTCCCTAGAACGAGGTTATACTGTCAAGAGGTATTCTTTACACTTTTTAACTAAAATTCTGGACACCTTTCAACTAATATTACATTTCACGAGTTGCATGTTTGATAATGTTTAACAAATGTATTCCATTATTGTAATATCACATGATCATATAATTTATCCTAGTATCGTTCCTTCACTTTGGTTATTCCCAAACGTGAGGCAACTGTGCCATGAATTAATCGTAATTACAATGTTTATCAAAGGTGCATTTGTCAGCATGAATAATATGGTGCTGAAGTAACTATGACTGTATGATGTATTCCATTTGGGTTCAGTCTCTACACTCAGTTTAAGTTCATATGCGTCAATGAAAGAAAGACTAGAATTTGCAAGTAAGGGGCCTGAGTGGGTCTGATTTCGCTTACATGGCTTATGTTGGTCTGTGATGTAGTACTAATAATAACTGCGGTTTCTGACGCAATAACCCTATTTTTATTCCAAACAAATACAAAGTCGCCATTTATGCCACCCCACCCACCCCACCCCGGAGGCCTCCCCTCCCCGGCCATACCCGGCCGAGCGGAGATCTCTCTTGGTGACATGCTTATGGTAATTAACATACTGTTAATAATCCTGAATTCACGTATTAAATCGTCCATATCGTATTTAATGCCATGCAAATAAGATCGTTGCACGCTGTTGCAAAAGAAACTCTAACGCCGGATATTATGAAAAAAACAAAAGGATTTAATGCTGCTCCGCTTGTGATAATACCAGATCCTGTCAGCGCCAATGGAATATAAGAAATTATTCATAATATTGTGCTGTAGTATTTATAACAATGCTTTACACACCAGTTTTTTCTGGTAACATTTGTAGTACTGCATTAGCGCATCAAGTTCGGATTTCGGAATATCTTCCGAGACATGATTGAAGTCTATGATTTGTTTTCTCTTCATTTATTTTTTACACCACAGTAAACGTTCTCACCCCAACAAATGAATCAAGAAACCGACGGAACTTGTCTTTGATAGGATCTGCCAGAAAATATCTATACTTGTCATAGACATCTGACGAAGTATCTTCGTATTTTCGATCTGTTAATGCTTCATCTTTTATTAGTCAACTGTATGAATTAAATTTATCGTACTTCTCGGAATCACGCACATATAAATTTGTTTCATTTACCAAATTGGCATAGTCGCTTTCATTAATAAACCCAATTACTAATGCAATATTTCGTGCACTAAAATTTTTAAGAACAAGATGTTGTCTTATGATTGTGTACGCCGCTTTAAAATTTGATAACATTACTCGCTTGAGCTCGTTTTTGTTCGTGATATTTTGTGTGACAAAACGAATCACTTTTTCCATCAACTTATTGCAAGGTTGTGTGTATATTTTCTCAACTTCACCGTAATAATCTCGCAATATCAATTGTCTAGAACGTTGGGGTGAAGGCAATGGAACATCATCAGCTTCACTAATGTCGTAATAAGAATTAAATTGTACACGCATCTTTGCTGATTCAACCTCGTTAAAAAACATCTCTCGCTCAGCATCATCGTATCGTCAACTTCCAAGTTAAGGTTTTCAATTACTTTCAGTGATTTATTAATAATAATTGGATCAAATTCCGGTCGCTCGTGCAACATTGGTATAATCGAGTTTGAGTACGCTTTTACCATCAATTTTGCATCTGCTGATATATTACCAACAACTTTAAGCAGTGTTTCTTTATCGTGATAATACATGCCGAGTTGCTGAAATATTTCTCGTTTCAGGAAACTGTCTCTGAGTTTTGTGTTTCTGTTTAATCTTACGTTTTTTAGATCTGCTAGTTTGCCGAGTCGATTATGAGCATTATCTATTCGAGTTTCTTCTGGATTTTTTCCATCGTGGGCTCGTGCTTTTATTAGATCTGATTCATTAATCGTGTCTGTATTTTCCTTGTCAAGTTCAAGCAATATTTTTTTTTAGCAAATTTTCAACCTTTTGTTCTTCATGACAATTATCAGGATGACAATATTTGCTGATAATATCAAAATCTTTTATTACATCTCTCAATTGAGGTCCTTGCATATGCATAACACGTTCGAAATTATCTTCGCTTTCTGTAAATTTACTCGCTTCACTGACATAATTTATTGAATAGAGTCCTAATTTTATCATATCGTTAATTCTGTTTAACGTAACTGATTTATCGCTAGCGGTGCTGGTGAAACATCCCTGTTAGGATTAAAAATATTATCATAAAAGTCTTTAGCTACTGATATAATTGCTGGGTCTGTCATTTTATTTTACACTATCCGATTAAATTTGATCGTCGAGCGTGTATATTTGAAACGCCGTAAGTCCTGGATACAGACTTTACGCTGAAATAACATTTATTCGAAAATACTGATATTTAACAAAAACGCCATCAACGATAATGTTCGAGGTCGGAATTGTAAAATACGCCGCTGTTGAAATATACGTGTTTGTTGTACTGCACAACAGCGCCCAGGCGACAATGTCGGCAGATCCTTCCAGTTTCCAGTTATAAATACACCCGACACCAGAATTTAATCGGCCACCCAAATGAAACTGCCACATAGTAACTGGAACTGAGCATTTAACTGTAATACAAAAGTTTGTGGTTTCCCCTTTGATGGTCCATTCTTGTCCGCCAGCCACGACAAAACCAAAAAGAAAAGCGTGTTTTGGATTATTTACGGGATATTGTATGGACGCACTTAGAACAAATCCAGATCGATTATCAGATGCCTCAACGAGCGTCGGAATATATCCGGCATTGTTTTTGATTCGTTTTACTCCGCCACCAGAGAAACTGTAAACGTATTTTTTATTTGTTAAATCCGCTTCGTGGTTGGAGTATAAGTTGACGTTATTTTGTAAGCGCCCATATCAATAGGACCTGATAATGTATATCCGATTTTCTTTACATATGAGCCATCAACTGCTGCAGATACAGATGTGATTTCAGCTGTTTTGCTGTCATCGACATACTTTTTATTCGCTAGATCTGCATCAGCGACAGGAGCAGAGGATGATTTTACTTTCTTGGCGCCCATATTTAATTCGTCAGACATTGTGTCGCGGTTTATTTTGACGAAATTAGCTTTAACGAGCTTTACATTGGTTAACCAATTATCCTTTTCCAACGTGGTTTTGTCAATTTCCATATTAATAATTGCCTTACAGCCGATGTTGCCGTCGTCGATGTTGCCGTCGTCGGTAAGTGTTAAATACGATTTCAAATGTCCATAACTTATAGCTTGTGTGTCGTCGGTGTCCGCAGGCAGTGGTAACGTCGTCGATAACCCAGTCACTTTTGCGTTATTGTATGTTGCCGGTCATTGTGTCCGCCTTTCTTTACAACAGCGCTGATTGTAACTTACTGCTTGACTATCGTTTTTATCAGTTGGTGGAAAATTTGTTTCCAACCGGATAATCTTTTTGCCCGCGGATATTGTTAAATCACCGCTAAATGTTCCACCGGCCAACGTCAATTTAGCATTGTCGACAGATATTAGCTATGAATAACTTAAAGCCTGCGTCGCGTTTGCATGAGCGGCCAGTGGATATTTCACATCAAGGTTTCAGATTTTGCAATTATCTTCCATTGTGATTTTGCCGCTCAATGTGGGTATTTCATTTCAAGATCTAATACACGCTGGTTTGACATTGACAAGTTGCCAGCCAGTGTATCGCCGGCTTTCTTAAGATCTCCCGATAAATCAACTGTTCCATTTGTCCTAATAATATCAACTGAAGTTGATCCTGTTATTGTTGTTCCGAATTTCGTGTAATAACTTATGTTTATTTCTTACTGCTAGACCAATTTTTCATCAAGCATGACAAATTTTATCGGTTGTATAAATATAAAACAAAGATGTCAATATTGAACTTTGATACTGCGCAATTAATCGCGCACAAACACAACAACGAACTGCCTGATTGTCATTACCTGACAGTAGGCCGGACAGGATATGGTAAAACAAATTTGCTAATGAATCTGTCTACATTTACACAAGTCATTTACACAAGTAATCCACAGCAGGAAAAGTACGAATTTTTAAGCGAGTACAATGAAACACTGATGAATTTGGTGCCGGCGAAGATATGTTTTCAATCAGGCAAAAAGAAGATCTTATTCCGATAAACGAACTTCGTTCCGATAATCAGAAAATAATTGTATTTGACGATATTTCGTTAAACAATAGCGAAACGAATAAAATTAGATCTTACTTTTTGTTGTCGCGTAATCGTAAATGTAATGCGGTTTATCTCGCGCAGGATTTTTATAACGTCGACAGACTTATCAGATGAAATACTTGTTGTTTTATATTATTTCCAGGACTTGACAATGTTGATGTGCGGAATATAGCAAACGAGTGATGCGGAGACGTGATCAAAGACACGTTTATTGAGCTTTATCACGAGGCAACCGCGGACAAGTAGAACTTTTTCTTATTCGATAAACTAGCGCGAGATCTAGCGAAAATATTTCGTTGTTGTATTGACCGATACCTCTAACAGTTTCATTCCTTACAATTTTGTGAGACGTTTTAGAATAACATGAATAAATCAAAGATTGATTTACTAAAAAATATTTGCATCAATAAGAGCTGCGTTTAAGAAAAAAGTACAGGAAGAACGTCGAAGACAATTAGTGACAGCGGAAGAAACTGCAAAGTTTTTAAGCCAATTACCGAAGCAGTACTTGGAACACCTAAACTGGAAGATGAGTTCGGAAAACTTGTAAAGCAAAAAGGATTGTTAGGAAGATTAGAAGAAAAACAACAATCTGTCATTAAAAAAAATTACAGAAGAATCCGAACCTTACAAGAAATTATTAGAAGAACTTGAAAACGAAAAAAGGATTAAAGATGAAAAACTTAAGGAAGCTAGATATGAGCAAATTGTAAACAAAACGATTAAAGGTGTTTTCTCTAAAATTAAGGAAATAGAATATAAAAACTTTGATAGAAATTTTGGTACTAAATATAAAGTCGGTGATACCAAAAATATGAAAAATATAGATTTTTTAGCGTTAATTGATAAGTTAACGGAAATCAGGGATAAAAATAGTATTAAAAATGCTGAAATTGCATTAGCTGCCTTAGAAGATATAACTAGACTATCTGATGAATCTCGACAAGGTATAATTTCTGGTCTTTATATCAGATCTATTGCTAAAGCAAACGATGATGTTAATGATCAAATTAATGGCAGAAGAAATTTGACAACGTTAACCATGTTTGAAGACGAAAGAAGAACAACTAATCTGCAGGGGTATGGTATTAAAATATTTACATCAACGGCGGAAATGGTTGACCGATTGATGTTGTTGATATCGTCGAAGCAAGCTCGAAACTTGAGCACCGAAATCAACAACGAAATCGTAGACATACTTGATCATCTTCGCGCAAATGGATCATTAACCGCAGACGAGTATGGGATGTTACATCGTGATCTTGTCTAACGGTGAAAAAAGATGACGTCAACAACACTGCTACTTGATTTGAGTGCCATTGGCGCCGACAGCACAAACTTTTCTGTCAATTATTATCCGCCGATCCAACTTGATCAGGCGCGACAATACGAAATTAGATTCATTTCCTCAACAGCATGGCATTCTATGGCTAATGTTAAAACAGGTATCAATGATGATTTTACATTTAATCCAGGCGCTTGGACCTCGTTTAAGATACCACAAGGCGCATACAACGTTACAGATCTCGATAAGACAATCAAGGAATATATTACCAAAAACGGAGGTGTCGCCGACCTTTTCGAGTTGACTCCGAACTATAACACGCTACGTGCTAGAATCACGTTAAAAATAATTTATTAATTGAGTTTTCCTCGGCAACAAGCATTTCGCACCTGTTAGGATTTAATGATCAACAATACGGCTCAGTTGCCACACAAACTATATCGAACGACGGTGATGTTCCAATTAACATAACACAAGTTAACACTATCCTGATTAATTGTTCTACCTCATCAAGATCTTATTCTGCACAGGGTAGTTGAGGAAAACAATCTATAGTTTTTCGCCAGACGTTCCACCAGGATCGTTGATGCAAGTTAATCCACGTCAGATAGTGTATTATCCAGTCAATTTAGAAAATCAAATATCCTCAATAAATATGAAACTGACAGATCAATCTGGGCGTCAGCTGGATATTAACAATGAAATAGTCACCTATTACTTGTACCTGGATATTAACAATGAAATAGTCACCTATTACTTACAAGTGCTCCGCGCGTAAACCAATTTTGTGAGACGTTTAACAATAACAAGATGAAACAAAGAAAAATTTATCGAAGAAAGATCGTTGGAGGATTCTTTGGAAATATATTTACCAAGATTGTTGAAGATATGCCCGGAATCGCAAATAAAGTTGCAACAATTGCCGTTGACGCGTCAAAAGCATTTGCAACAGGCGCAGCATCTATCGCAGGTACTGCAGTTGGACACAAGATCGCCAAAAAAATTAAAGGTCGCTGTGGATGTCAAACAAGTAATTTCTGAGATTGCACCAACAGCAGATACAGCACGAGCTATGATAAATACAGCCAAGAAAGTGTTGTCCAAACAAGGTGAAGATATTGTGCGAAAATTAGTAATGAAAACGCGACCAAAACTTGATATTGCCGCGTTCTAAAATTTTGTGTGGCAATTACAGATAAAACATGTCACTTAAAAATTATCTTGACCTTACCGAAGAATTTGATGCTGATGATGTAGCAACCGAATTTGATTACGTCGAATACTTAGATGAAAATTATAATGAACTAAACAAAGCTGGAGTTCGCACGTTTAATAAACGAGACGAGGATGTGTTTCTGTTACCGCACAAGGCCGTACTTGAAGTACGAGGTCAAATCTTAAACGCAGCTGGTGGTGATATTGCATCTGAAGTGGCGCTGGTCAACAATGGTTGAAGCTTGTTTAGAAGCTCAAGATACCAGCTGGCTAATCAAACAGTAGAAGATATTTCAATGCACTTGCCTGTTGCAAATACAAATCGTGGCATTGTCTCGTTCAGCGATGTTGTTCAAGATCTGTTGCCACAAATATGATGTGGTTTAAGGATACTGGAGTTGGAGCTGCTATTGCAAGAGAATTTCGTACAGGCGTTGGTGCTGATGCATTGGATAATAATAATCTTATTGCAAATCCAGCAGGTAATGTTGCAGGTGATATTGAGGATTCAGTAAGATTGGCCGTGACAAATATACGGCAACAGCGATGAAGGTTATGCTAAACGAAAAGCGTTTGCCGCCGAATCAAATCAAATTACAATGATCTTGCCGCTAAGCACAATCTTTGGATTTTGTCGTGATTAAAACAAAGTATTTCGTGGACTAAAACATACACTCGTTTTTGATCGAGCTGAACAATCCGATTGTCTGATTCGAATTGGTGGAGCTGATGCAAAATTTGTATTTCCAGACTAGCGCTGTGGATGCCGCGAATTGTTCCGTCGATCAGTAAATCAATAGAACTCGAGTCAATGTTGACTGCGTACACCAAGAGGTTGTATTGTATGCAGAACAAGATCTTCCAGACCGCTATTCCAAATGCAACCGACTACACATTGCGTATTACAACTGTGCCTAGCGAGCAATTACCAAGATACGTGTTTGTGGTGTTTCAGCAACAGGCACGTCGTGGAAGTCAAATGCAAAACAATGCCGTGTGTGATAACGCTTATGTCAGACGAATCTTCGTCAGAATCAACTCGAAACAGTATCCAGAACGAGCAATCGAATGTAACTTTGCTGCAGACGCTACCAGAAACGTATCGAGACAGTATATGTACCTGAAGGAGGCCATCCACAAGTATCAAGACGCTGACAGCGGATCTCAGATATCAATCGAAGAATATCGAACAATTTATCCGATCTTTTACTTTTTGACGTGTCAAAACATTCCGAAAACGCAATTGGATCAACCTTAGATATTGAAGTAACGTGGACGCTGGGCGCAATTTCACCTGCTCCGCTTAACGTGTACGCGCTTGTAGCCAGCGACAGGTTCTTGACCATCGACGCAACTAAAGGCCGGATGACCGTCAAAGTATAATTGGTTGCGATTTTATGTAACGATAGGAGATAAATGAAATACACTACGAAAGAAATATATCTAACGCAAGGACAAATTAAGAATCTGTCAACTGCAGTTGCTAAACGACGTGCGGTTTCTCTTAAAATATCGCCAGCAACGACATCGGTGTCAGGTACCAGTGCCTACGGCACCGCAATGAAATTAATGTTAACACAACAACAAATAGCTAAAATATCAAAGAGCAAACCATTTGTGCTCAGTCTGTAAGTGGCACAATTAACAGCAATGACGGGTTTCTAGGACCAGCATTGGCAACGTTAGCGAAAACAGTACTTCCAAAAGTACTGACAGTTCTTCGTACTCTCGGAATCGCGGAAGCATCAGGTGCAATATCAGGGGCAACTAAGAAAGTAGTTTCCGGTGACGTTATCAAACAAATTGTTTAACATGACGCTGACTGTGTTCGCGATTTTGTGTGACAGTAACAGATAAAATATTCCAGCTCGAAAAACGACAACGGAAAAAAAAATAAAACCGTGAAACTAGGAAAGATATCGACAAAAAGAAAGATGTCAGCAAAAGCAATGCAAGGTGGATTTACAGGACCTCTTCTAGCAGGAATAGCGGGAAGTTTTCATCCGAATCTGTTGGGGATAGGCCGTGGAGTCAAAGGTCGCAGATTGATTTTGCCGGGCACCCGGCGTTGACCGCGCCGACGTTAAGCAATTTTGAAATACTTGATAAACTAAAATCAGTGAAAGAATTTCACGGAGTCTATTCCAAAGACTAACTTGATACTGCACCAAGTACAGGTAATTCATGCGTAATCAATATCCAGGATTTCCGAGATGGATCAGGGTTGGTTGCCGTTTACAATGATAATTATTTTGAGTCATTTGCACTTCCGCCCAGTGAAATAATTTAAACATGAATAAAACGAAAATACAACCAAAAAAAATTATTTGACTAATCAGCTGCAGCCAGTTGGAACTTCTGCGTGTGGTTATTACTGCGATTATGTTTGTCAGACAGATGTCGCAATTTAATAATTTTCTAAAGTTTATTCTGCAGATTGATCAACGTCCGAGTTTGCACAATGATGATATCGCCTGCAATTTTATCTAGCAGCCAATATAAAATGACAACATATTGCCTTAATTGCAGAACTGAAACGGCTAGTACGGATGAAAAAAAAAAAACAACAGAAACATCAGAGAACAACAGACTGATGTTGAAAAGTATTTGTGCGGTACGCGGTAAAAATAAAAGTGTTCTTGAGACAAACTAGCGTCGACGGTAGCGGAATAGATGTAATTCCCTTAACCTTGTCAGGTGCGCTGCCAGGAATGGACAACTTATTCTGGTCAGCGATGATTAAATTCTTTCAGTGAAATTAAATTCTGTTGAAAAATAAAATAATTCAGTCGGATTTGAAAATATTATTAAATAAATTTTGATTTTTTTGGAGAAATCCGACTGAAAATCTTAATTTTCAGGCCAGAAACGAAACAATTCAGCTGAAAATTGATAAATCTATTATAAAATCTCAATTTTTTCGTGCTAACACCCCCGAAAATGATAAAATCCGGCCGGAAGTTGTGATTTTCGAGAAATCCGATCGAAAATCTTAATTTCCTCGTGCTAATATCCCCTAAATGTGATAAAATCCGGCCGAAAACTGTAATTTTTTTAAACATTCGGTTGAAAAATAAAATATTATTAAATAAAATTTCATTTTCTGAAAAATTCGATTGAAAAATAAAAATATTATTCTATAAGTTCATTTTATGAAAAATTTGGTTGAAATAAAATTTTATTTTCTGAAAAATTCGGTTGAAAAAATTATTAAATTAAGATTTTTTTTTTAGATATCTGACCGAAAATTTCATTTTTTGGGAGAAATCCGGTCGAAAATCGCAATTTCGATGGGATCTTTGCCCGACAAAACAAGAAAATCCGACCGAAAATTGTAATTTTCAAGAAATCTGACTGAAAATCTTAATTTCGATTAGTTCTTTGCCCGAGTAACAAAGACAATCGGGCGGACTATTTTATTTTTCATAAAAGAATCACAAAATTCGACCATATATTATAATTTTCATTGACTTTTTCAGAAAAGTACATTTTCATCTTAATAATATTTTATTTTCATTGATTTTTCAAAAAAATAAAAATCCGACCAGAGATTTAGTCAGCGACAAAGTATAACAATGAAAACAACGCAGAATGTGTCATGTAAATGTGAATGCGATCGAGATCTAGTCCTCAAACAAAATAAAATTGTAACTTACTGTCAACTCTGTAATCGCCGCGAAGTAATAGGTGCCGACATTGACATCCACAAACTTATTGGCAAGTTACCAAAACCTGCCTGCGGCTAGACACTGCGGGGTCATAAATGTATTGGACCTTATAATCCGCTAGATCAACAGTTGGACGAACACGACAATCCACGCCCTGGACAAGAACCGTATAATGCCATCGACGCAATAATGATGCGTCATGATATTTGTTGTCGCGACCGCGAGCAGGATAAACCCGGTTGTAATAAATTAATGTTAAACGAACTGCATGACATGAAGCCAGCCGGAATGCGAGAATGCCTAGACAGAAAACTGGTGCAAGGTCTGATTTGAGCTAAATATTAGCTTGGGCTCGGTGGATTATACGACGATCTCGCCATGGAACTTCACAGATCTAAAACAGTTACCGCGACGAAAGGTTGTCGCGAATTCAGTTGATGACATTTGGGCGATAGATCTAGTAGATCTGTCAAATATTACACAATACAACGACGACAAGAAATACTTGTTCAACGTGATTAATGTATTTAATAAATGCGCTTTTAGTGTACCTGTGTTCGATAAAACTGGTACGTCACTAACTGATGCGCCTAAACAAGTTATAACAAGTACAGAAAGAAAACCAAATAAGATTTGGACTGACCACAGCGCTTAGTGTTTCAATAAAAAGTTTTAACAGTTTCTAGCACAGAATAACATCAACAAATATGTTACAGGAAATGAGGATAAGAGCGATATCGTAGAACGATTTAACCACATTCTGAACGAAGAAATCCATAGACGCTTAGCAGCGAAAAACGACGACAGCTACATTGACAACCTTCCATGAATTGTATCAGAATACAACAGCGTAAAACACAAAACAATAAAAATGTCACCGAACGACGCAATTAAAAATCCGTTATTGGCAAATAAAAATGTGTATCGTAGACATAAATTTAAATTACACGATCGAGTCAGAATTTCTCTAACCAAAATAGAAAAACATTTGAAAAGGGCTTTACTAGAAATTGGACCGAAGAGGAATCTGTCGTTGATAAAGTTCTAGCGACGATTCCTGTCACGTATAAATAAAAGATTAATCAGGTGAACCAGTAATTAGTAGCTTTTACGAACAAGAGCTGCAGAAGACAGATTAAGATATTTTCGTTGTCGAACGAGTTATCGCGAAGAAAGGAAAGCGGAGTTTGGTTAAGTGGCGCGGATGCGGTGATAACTTCAATAGTTGGATACCGACAAGCAGTATCAAACTGTAATATTTGGACAAGCAAAATCACTGTAAATTTGTTCGTATTTCAGTAAGACGGACTTACATTTTACAGGGTTGCACAACGATATTAAATACGATTTTCTGTCTGGTGTCAACTACATCGGGTTTAAAATCTTGACAAATATAAAATCAAATTTTATATTCTTTTGTCGACCTGGTATGGATAGGTTCATGAACGGCCTAAGTATTTGCCAGAACACTTGATGTTCCGCAACAGTAAAATCAAATTTTGTTATTTTTTTAGCAATGTTATATTGTGCATCATATCTGCCGGTTGATGATCTTCCGTAAGATTTTTTATCAAGAGCAAAATTGTCGCTGTCGTTAGCAATTTTATTGTTGTCGTTGTCATCATCTTCTGGCTTTTACAAACTCAAATCAAATTCTTCTGGCGAATCAAGTTTAGTTTTTTCAGCGGTGATAACTTTGGTTTCTTCGCTGTCATCATCGTTGTAAATATCAGCCGAACGTTTCATTAAGTCCATATACAAATAACTTTTGTCTAATTTAATGAAATAAAATGAAAGATATCCGATATCACATAATCGCAAGTATCACAAACAAGGACAAGCTCGGCGAGGCAAGTCGCAAGGCTTTTCTCGGGGACAACGACGTTGTAACCGTCAATCTGATTATTGTAAGCGACGGGCGAGATAAATTGCTCCTAACCGAAAACTAAAAAAAATAAGCTGTTCAAAAATCTTACAGTCGCCATCGTGTATGATATTGAAGCAATATTGAACTACTGTCACTCATGCATTAGCCGAAAAGAATTGGCACGAATTTTGACAGACAATTAATCATCATATCTAAAACTTATTCTGTCAAAGGTTGATTGTGATGTTGTTGATATTTGTATTTATCAGCGACTAATTTAACTGTTCTAGAATTATTTTTAGAATGTTTTGCAGCAGCTGATATTGACTTAAATTTAATTTCTTCTAATGTTTCAAGATTATTTGAAATAACAGTTTTAGCAGATCTAAAAATAATCCCGTTTTTGTTATGCTTCTTTTGTTATTTTCTTGTTGTGTAACAAGATCGAGATTTTCTAGGCGGTTGTCTGTTCGAATATTATTTTTGTGATTCAACACTAAACATAGCGGAACTGGTCCGTAAAATGCTTCAGACACGAAACCATGTACTTGGTAATTAGTGCGATCAATTTTCGATCTTCCAACTTTTATTATTATTTAACCAACCTTACTTAGTTTTCCAACAACTTTCTTTGTTTTATCATGTCTTACAATTCCTTGGTCATTTGCCTCATACAAATTATTAACTGGATGCGGTTGAAACTCATCTTGTAAAGACAAATTCGCAATATTATCGTGTATAACTTCGCTATTGACATGATACACCCGCATTCCGGATGGAACATCTTCACAAAACAGTGTATAAATAAATCTTTTCGAAATATTTCAACATATTTCTCATCATCGCCAGGTTTTACTTTTATTTTATAACCCGCTGGTGTTTTCTTACCAAACGGAACTTTAGTTTTATTGTTTATGACCGAGTCCAGCATATTGCCGGATCAACCTGGATAATTGTCGTGTTCGTAATGTATCTCTTGCTCAGTAGCGCTTGCAATTGGTCGTAAATTTTCCATCATCTATACTATATGTTTCCATTTGTTTAATTGTGCGTATTTTGATAAATCAATTAGATATTTGAAGAACGTGATATAATATCATGTTAAAATTGGGAGATATTGCTAAACAACGCTTAATTAATCCAGTTAAAATTGCAACTGCGTTTATCAGGTTTGATAACGGTTATAAATTTGACAACCACATTGTGTTAACAAACTTTTCATCGACGAATTGGTTTCATCTGCTTCAACCAACAATCAAACGTGAACTTGAAAAACATAGGGACTAAAAATCCTAGTACAATATCATGTGTTGCTGTCAAAGTCACATATGTCACAAAGTGGCTCTGACATCGACGAGGAAATTGCAGATCCGTACATTGGCACGAAATCTAAACGTGTATTACTAGGAACTAACCTTACCTCGTTGGCCGACGAGATTCATCAAGAAATTCAGAAAAAAATTGAAGGATATACTGCATCTGGTTCGGGTTGGAAATTTGAAGCTATTTCCGAGATTCTGTTTCACACGATGAAATATAATTCGTTGCGAGGAAGTTCGTATGTTGACTGCCAACGAAAATCAAAAACAAAAAATGTTCTATTAATGTCAAAAACACGTACGATAGATGTTTTCAATGGGCGATACTTTCTGCGCTGTTTCCACCAGACAGAGACGCAGAACGTGTTACAAAATATATTCCGTATATTTCATGATTAAACTTTTCCTCGATAGAATTTCCAGTTGCTGAAAATCAAATACCAAATTGTGAGCAGCAGAATAATATTTCCGTAAACGTATTTGGAGTTGATGAGCTCGACCAGATATATCCACGATATATTTCTTCTAAAGTGTCTCAATCAACAATAAATTTGTTGTTTTATAAAAACCATTACATGTGGATTAAAAACTTGAACGGACTTGTTGCAAAGCAATACAACAAACATAAAGAACAAAAATATTTTTGTTACTGATGTTTACACGGCTGCGTTGGCGAAAAAGAACTACAGCGGCATTGACAATACTGCTCAGACATGCAGCGAGTAACAATACCTGAACGAGGCAAGAACATATTGTAGTTTAAAAACTACAACTACAAAATGAAAGTTCCATTTGTAATTTATGTTGATTTTGAGTGTTTGTTGCAGCCTGTACTTGGCTTTGAAAACTGTCCCGATAGAAAACGACGAGGCGAATACAGAATCATGTTCCATGTGGAGTCGCCTAAAAAGTTGTTTGTGCTGTTGATTCTAGTTTATCTAAACCCATTAAGATTTATCGCGGTCCAAATCCTGCAGTTTGGCTACTAAAAAATTAATCAGGGAAGCAGATTATATTTCGGTACGTGGGCAAGTTTGCTTAAGCAAAAGGGCATATTTCCGTACGAATATCTCAATGATTGGTCGAAATTCAATGAGAAACAATTACCTGATCGATCAGAATTTCACTCTCTACTCAAAAACGAAGAAATATCTGAAAGCGAATACGAATACGCGAAGTCGATCTGGAATAAATTTGATTGTTAAAACTTTTGGCGATTATCAAGATTTGTATTTGATGACTGATGTTTTATTACTCGCTGACGTATTTGAAAGTTTTAGGCGAGTCAGCTACAACAGTTACGGACTTGATCCTTGTTGGTATTATTCTGCGCCGGGCTTATCATTGGGCGCTCTGTTAAAGTTCAGTCGAGTAAAACTGGAGCCGTTAACCGACGTCGACATGTTGAATTTTATCAGTGTTATAACGAAGAAGTATGCGACTGCAAACAATAAATACATGCCCGACTTCAATCCTGACCGGCCATCAAAATATATTATTTATCTTCACGAGAATAATTTATATGATTACGCAATGTTTGAGCCAATGGCGTTTGGTGGATTTTATTGGATAAGCCCTGATCAATTTCTACGAGAAACCGAGAAACAGATACCCGACGATGTTAGTCATTTCGTCGAAGTTGCTTTGGATTATCCGATTACTCTGCATGATTCACACGATGATTATCCTTTTTGCGTAGAATCGATGTTGATCGACTATAATTTACTATCCGAGGAACAATGAATGATGGCCGGCGACATAAAAGATTCAATGGTCCGTAAGTTAGTAACCAATTTGTTGGATAAACGAAATTACGTAATACATTTCACAAATTTAAAACAAGCATTAGATGCAGGTTTGATTTTACGGAAAGTTCATCGCGTCCTAAAGTTTAATCAATCACCGTGGATGAAGGTTATATTGATTCTAATACTAACCTCAGAGCAGTTGCTGTTACCGACTTTGAGAAAAATTTCTTTAAACTAATGAACAATTCAGTTTTTGGAAAAAAACAATGGAAAATATTAGAAAATGCGTCAACATCGAGATAGTTAATGATGTTGATCGGCGAAATAAACTTGTTGCCGACGATGATTTTGTGAAAATATTTAATGAAAACCTTGTTGCGGCACAACAAAGAAAAACAAATTTAAAGTTAAATAAGCCGATTTACATTGGTGCCACCGTACTTGATTTGTCGAACTGGCTGATGTACGATTTTCATTACAATTTTGCCAAACGTCAATGGGTTAATGCCAAACTGTCATTTACCGACACTGACTCGTTAATGTACGATGTAACATGTGAAGATATTTATCAAGAAATTTATAATAATCGTTCGCTGTTTGATTTGTCAGATTATCCGCGTGACAGTGGGTTTCAGGATAATACCAATAAAAAAGTAATTGGAAAGTTTAAAGATGAAACAAACTGTATTGTGATATCTAATTTCAATGGATTAAGAAGTAAAATGTATTGTTTGAAATTAGTGAACGAGAAAATTAAAAAACGAGCAAAAGGTATACCTCGAGGATATGTTGAAAAATTTATTAAATTCGTATATTACAAATACGCGCTTGACGGAAATGTTAGTCATGTTAGGACTATGGCGATTCGAACAAATCATCACAAACTTGAAACTGACGTTATTGTGAAACGCGGACTGTCAAACTTTGATGACAAACGTTACTGCGAAAACGGAATAGATACACTTGCACTCGTACATTATCAAACACATCAATGGAATCTTCTTGATATTTTGTTGTCCGATTTTTAATAGGCTTTGTTATCTTAATGATTGGGTATGAAATTTTATCTAAAAATAGTAAATAATGTTTGAAACTTTGACAGTGACAGATAGCAGCAGCAATAAAATTAAAAATATTTTTCTTGACAGTAGACCGTTGACAGTTGAAATAAACAATGAAATTTCCGGAATATGTTTCAGTAAGTTTGATAAACTTAAACTTTCATTGATTCGATCTGAAGAATCGGAATATTTTAGATATCTCGAGCAGTTAAGATCAGAACTATCAATGCGATTTAATAACTTCCATGTCCGATCAGTCAACAAATATACACTAAAATAACAATAGACCTTGACCGGTCCAAAGTGTATTCTGCTGATAGTAAATACAGACTTAGCAGAATCGCGATAAAAGATTTATTTGCTAGTCGAAGACGAGTAAGTGGACGAATAAAGTTTTGTCCTTACCATCATGATGATGAAATATTTCTGATATCGACAGTTGAGACACTGACGATTGGTGAAGAAATATAAATCAGTTTTATGTCAATCATAAATAAATATAAAATCAAAATAAAATATTAGTTATCCGATGATAGCAATATAGTAGTTATTATTAAGTGGGTATTCCTGGCGAAGTAACCGTATTTTTACTCCAAACAAATACTTTCGTGTTAATTACCATAAACATGTCACCACGAGAGATCTCCGCTCGGCCAGATATTGCTCCGGGGTGTCCTCTGGGGTGTGGGTGGTGACATAAATGGCGACTTTGTATTTGTTTGGAGTAAAATAGGGTTTTTGCGTCAGAAACCCCACTTATAATTACTACTGATGTTATATACACATTGGAGGCAAAAATATATTCACTGAGTACCAGGTTAGTGGGTATATTATAAACTGTTGATGTTGCTGGCAATCCATAAAACAGGAAGCAACAATGCATACAGCTCTGCAGGAATAAAGGGAGGATATATTTTATTACAAATTATAATAAGGCATTCCAGATTTTATCATGCGCAAACGAAATACAGGACACAAACTAAACTGGGTATGACTAACCCATAATGAATGAGCACAAGGTTCTACAGGTCTTTCCTAGGGAAGCGACACAGTTGTTAAGGGTGTCAGAACACTTTACCGACTGAAGATATCCTCATGCAAATGTCAAATATTTAAACTAATATAGATCTAATCGTATGAACCGGTCATATTACACACACAAATTGTTATCACTAACTACTGAAGAAGTATCCGTGTTGTTACGGAGGCCAAAGAAATGAAAACAGTTAACGAATTGCTTCGTACCGTACAACAAGTTTTGCCACTTCTATTCTTCTGTGGAGTCGACACGCTAGCTAGGGTGGCGAGCAAAACTTTGTCAAAAGCCAAGTCAAAAACTAAATGTGAATCAAATCAGGTAAGATTTTACTGAGATCTCATGCAGGCAAGAGTTTACCAAATAAAAACTTAATCACCAGGTAACATTATCATAGTGCAGTCGTATGCGTATGCACATCTCGTAGACTATTAACGATCAGCAGAAAAATAAAATCCTCAAGTATAGAATCATTTGCATCACACACGTACTAAACGACAATAACAATGACACAATACTTATATTTCAATGATTTTATTCAACGAAATGCAACTAAAACCAATTAGCAGCATTACTTTTATAATAATAAACTACAAGAACATAATACCGCTTCGTGATAACTACTTAACCTCTCTTGTTATTTATTTCGTAGTTGATTAATTATAACTCAAAGTAATAAACATTCTTCCATGGAAATATTTTAGGAAAATGTGTGCATTCAGCTAGTTCTGGTTACATTGAGTTGTAGACCGTCACTAGCACATTTTAGAAAAATGTCTACTTGAACAATATTTGCTTGAACTAGTCTCCTTTCAACCACGAACCGACTCTTATTCTCGACGAGAAAGGCGAAGGTAGATTAAAGTAAAAAGAACTTTTGACACATTAAAAATGCTAAATCATTGTCTTAAATTTTGTAGCCTTTTCAATGATAGTACAAAGTCTATCAAATGCAAACAACAACTATAAAGGGTTATGCAAATGTGTGCATATGAATGCTAAATGCAGATCGGAGATTTGCGAAATTGTATGCCTACATTACCTATTAATGCGATATGTTGTTGTGAATCAAACGTTTGAAATTTAAAATCATCGAAGCTTATCACGATTCAAATTCTAAACTCAAGGAGAAACTTGATTGTAAGCATCATTCTGCCATGAGCTCTTTAATCAACATCCCATGCAAAACAAGTTGCCCTGTTTATGTTTCATAAAAGGAATGAAGTTGCCACGAAACCTTCACTTCTGCA
>JAECUM010048100.1:0-30772 GCA_016617855.1 Megalonaias nervosa
TATATATATATATATATAGATAGATAGATAGATAGATAGATAGATAGACACCTTTATTGTAAGACCGTAAATATTATCAATATTGGGGTTTAGTCGGTATCAGTCTCAAACAAGGTATTCATGTTACATACATTTTTATTGCTAGCACTTATCTGTTTCTATGTGTGCAGATGTATTTAAGGTCAATAGGAACACTACACTAGATATGAGGTTTTATGTAGCTTCAACATTACCTTATACCTTGTGGGTGTATCGAATTGTACCAAGGATATGTTGCTGACAGCATGCATAGAAATCGAGCAGAATTATGCCACTGAGGTAGTTTTGAGTCACAACTGGAATGCAGCAAAAATTTAACATGAGAAATGATCTGTATCAGTATTTAAGTACTTATAAAAATTAATGCATTTAATTTACGAGGTAAAAGTCTATTCAAGAAACAAAAGGAGAAAGTACAGAATATGGACGTATTTTTAGAGAGAGAGAGAGAGAGAGAGTACACTCAGACAAACGTACCAGAGCAGAGAAGAGGTCACGTTTACTACTTAAATGTTTCATTATATGTTGATCGCATTCACTCGCGTTCGCTACTGTTTGCAACGTCTTTTCAAATATAGCAGTTTCCCATATCGCTCCAATACAACAGATTTGCTGAACTAACGGCTACGAAAATAATCGTTAAAATGCAAAGTCTGCAACAATCGACTAAATCGAGAGAGATGGAAAAGTGCGTATACAGCAAATCTTTCACCTGCGTCAGGCAACTGTAGATGATGACAAGGATTATTCATGGATCACACTTCTCGAACGAGCCAAGATCGAAAACGAAAAAGGTCAATATGTGCGGTGTCTGGCACCATCACCTGTGTCAGTTTCGTGTAATGTCTTGCGAGAGGCAGCTAGATCTATTTTAAGAAACCTGTGTTCAAATCTATTGAAGACGCAACTGAACCTGATAGCCTGGAATAGTTTGATGTGCTGACAATCTTGAACAATGTTGAATTATCACAGTGACATAATCCAGAATGTCCTAGAATGAATTCACAATAATCCCAAAATAGCGGGTTAGTCCCAAATTGATAAATGGGCATTTGCAATTTCATTTAATAAAGTAAATAAATCCTCTCAAGTTTTAACCGAACATATCTAGAAATCCGATTCCACTACAAATGTTGAGATAGAAATGAATCATTCTGATATGAACAAATGAATATAGATTCCTACTTCAACCATTTGGCAATTTTGCTGTTTGAAAGAAATATTAACTAAATAAGTCACAGTGTAGTAGAAAGTCAAGAAGCCTTAAAAATCTGACCATTTACAGTTAGTAATTATTATCACATCGTAACTATATGCTGATTGTCTTAAGCATGTATTTAAAACATTACAAAATGATTAAATGACATAAATATTTCGGACTATATTATTATGAACATAACGTTTGTCATAATTCTAAAGGATTATAGTGCATATTCAAAAAAACAGGATGAAATATTCCTTTCATCTGGACATTGCTCACAAGCCAGTGGCACCGTTAATGTCATAAAGATGGGACACTGATAAGCAATACATTTAATGTTACAGTATACTATATAACAAGCAGAACGGACCAATGTATATATATATATATAAACACCCAAATAAGTTCCATGTGATGGAGGGACTAGAAGGCTTAAATCTGGTACGTATAATTACGTTTCCTCAAATATATAAAATTTAGAATCGCCAAGGAGGAAAACAAATATAAAAAACTCAAGAAGAACAAGAACAACATTGACAACAACAACAACAACAACGATAATAAGAACAAGAAACAAACAAACTATAATTTGAAGAAAGGCAAAGCCGTGAGGATGTACTCTTACAAATGGGTAACCAAGGGCTGAGCAATAACAACTTTACAACATTGATGATAGAAGTAAGAAGATATTAGCAATATGATGTACACTCACAACTATGTCTTAGTGGAACACATCAGACCTTATGATTATATTGTAATATCAAGATATGATGAAAAGCAATCACAAAATATATCTACATTATGAACATTATTGTCATAATACAAAAGGATTATAGTGCATATACTCATGAACATGATACATTGTTCCTTTCATCTGGAAATTGCTCACACGCCAATGGCACCGTATATGCCATAAAGAGGGGACACTGTCAAAGCAATTCATTGAGGGACTAAACAGTTATAATGAAGGTCCAAATAATTTAAATATGATGGAGGAACAATCTTTTTAAATCTGATACATACAGTTACAGTTCCCTGAAATATATGACATTTATACTGACTAGTACATGGAGGAAAAACAAAAACCAAACTACAAAAAAATAAAACACGAGAAAACGAACAAAAAATACTTATCTAGATTAATTAAAATTTAAACCATAGCACATGCCATGTACTAGACAAAGTAGCAAATGTCATTTCAAAACGGATGTGAAACAAACGAAACCCGTGATTTGTTAATGTATTTCGTACTTGTTTTTGTGGAAAGTGGGGGTGGGAATACGTGTGATGCGAGATTTCTGGTTCGTTTTAATACACTTTGTGTTTGCAAACATGTAGTTGCATTTTCATCTGTGCAAAAAATTGTGTCTTTTATATATTAATGCAAAATTATTTCTAAATTTAGTAGGTTGCACAATGATATGTGGCTGTCATGTAACTGAATGCAGTTGCTGTGGTGGGGACAATAACAAGTTAAAGTACATGCATATCAGTGAACATTGATACTCTATTCGCAAAACGGAGGATTTGATAATACATCAACAGCATAGACCATGTAACTTCTGATTGATTTGTAAAACTTCTTAATGTCCATAGGATTCTAATGGAATCTTAAGGAAAAAGGACACATTCGAGTGTTTAGTTCTTTGATACTACCTGAATATGCTTCTAGTGTTTTATTAGTCTTGTTTTATTAGTCTTTCTAAAATGGGCCGGTGATCTGGGGTAGGATATTCAATGTAGGAAACTGACGGCATATACAGACAACTTTCACTCCATTTGTGGACATTACTATATCGGCATACACAGAGAGCTGTGTGCCGATTTTATATCCACTTCGTATTACTATACATCGAAGACACACTTGCAGTGAGGAGAAAGTGAGGATCGAAGTGCCTCGGAAGAATATGTCCTTCAAGCAAAAGCTTAATTCTGACATGTCTATACTCTCGCCGTTTATCTTTAGTCCTTCTTTGAATCAGCCGAATCACACTTTCACTGTTTTCACAAAGTTGACGCAAACTCTCAGCGAAAGCTCCCCCGTTTTGATTATCCTGAACCAAATTGTCCATACAGACATTGTACACGTTTTGGAGTTATTAGCCAATTGAACCTCGCGATTTTCTCAAATTGGGGAAAAGCAGAAATCTGAATTATCCAAAACCTGTTTAAATACTTCTGTTGAATGAATAAATCTGACTCATTTCAGGTAGTTGCAATTTCAATTCCAATCTCTGTGGATGGACACAAGATCCATACAATCGGTGGTCATGGGGCACTGACAACGGTAATCAATGTATTAATTTAAGGACTCATAGTGCTTACTTAATGATTGAATTATATCTTTTTTTCTTCGTTGCTTCCTCCCATCCTTTCTTCCTTATTTACTTACATATGTATTTAAAAAGGCCTGTGGTTGTTATAGTATTGGTGGTTAAGTAGTGGCAGCTGTTGCTATAACAACAGTATTAGTTGCATTTTGAGTAAAATAAAGAATGAAAAAGAATGCCGTAGACGGTGTCAGAGTTGTAATGGTATTTGTAAATGCTAGTGGTAACAACAAAAATAGTATCTTGTGCAAAATACTGTATTACGTTTACATATAATAATCGGTTATTTCTCGTAATGGTTGTTTAAACAAAAGGTTATTTATTATAATGGTAGTTAAATACAGATGATCCAATCTTTCTGTTTTCGCTGCCCATAATCCGTTAATGTTTTTGTAGCAGTTATTTGTTTGACGTTTGCACCTTTTATCAGAGCAATCAATACTCATAACACAAGTTGCTTTTTAACAAGTAAACTATGCCAATTCTAAAAATAATGGCTGGAAAGGAATTCGACTTTGTTGATTTTTCCGTGATCACCAACAGTTTATTTTCTGACAAATAATAATCTCCCGAAAATCATAAGTCTTTCTTTGGTGAACAATTAAAAATCTTTGAAATAGGTGGTAAGTCCCTTTTCCTTTGGGTTGTTGAGTTTCGGGTCAAATGCATCTCTGAAAAGTGGCACAGTATTATTTATGTCAAATATACTATTTTCAAATGTAGTCCAGAGTAGTTCAGTTATTTTTCGTAATATTAGTGCGAAATAGAACAGTTAACAGAGCGACTAAGAAGTTACATTCCCAACTAGAAACATTAAAATACTGAGGCCTTCGTAGGAACTCGTGTTCTTTGAATTCTTGTGGATATGATGAGAAGGATCTAGTGCGTTCTAAGACAGTTCTTGCTAACATTTGCCTTCATATGGGGTGACGTATTTCAAATTAGGTGAATGGTTAGGTTTAGAGTTATGATTATGTCTTGCTATTATTTGAAATTGCAGGAAGTTACATAAATTACAGTAACCACTCTTGTTATGATCATCATTCCTCTTAAAGAAATCTCCATCAGCATGACATTGTATTTTCTATACTTTTACTTCGTCGCCCACATTTCATCTTTTTGCCCAACCAATTGTTTCCCTAAGTGTCTCTTTCATCGAAAGCATTGTGTACTCATGAATAACACTTTTACATTTCTAGGACAGCTTAACGTCTTTATTCTGATTGTCATTCATCTGCTAGTGTAATTTTCCTCTCCTTGGGCGAATTCGCCAACCTGCTATATTTCTTTAAAACATTACAATATTTAACACGCCATCGATCAAACATTTAAGTTGTAACATTTGAGATAGAAATCCAATTAAAGTAGTACAGACCAAGCCCTTGGTAATTGTATGTATTATGGCAGCATGAGATGATTATTGTTGGGAGTGATCTCCCTTTCCCGGTACTGGTCTCTTTCAATACGATTGGAACATAAAGCACAATATCTCTATCAATGTATATTTTTCAGGACAGAATGTATACTTGTGTTTGAAGTCAGATGATGGACGGACACATAGAGCACTTCTTGAGAGTTTTCCAGTGGAAGCTAGAGGCGCACAATGTTTAACATTTGAATACAAGACTAAGAACAATTATCAAAGTAGTGGATACAGCGGAACCCTCAACGTATCATTGGTCAATAATGACTTTGAATATCATCTAGTACAAGTGAAGGAAGGCAACTACGATAATGTATGGCAAACGTTGTCTTTAAATGTTGTTAATGGCCAAAATTCTATGTATGTCAAGATTCGTTTCTCTGCATCAGTAGCACGACGGGATGACATGTATCTCGACAACATTCAGCTTTTAAAGGGATCATGTAGATGTAGGTACTGCCGTATATAATTATTATTTGCACTTGCACGAATCAGACGTTTTTAGAGCTGAATCAATTCTAACTGTAGCAATGATATTGATACACCTGTCATTATTCTCCATCCGATTATGAAGAAAATACTTATCGCTGGAACAGATTTATAAACGATTTGTTCATAGATAGCATATCAATGCCAGATCCATGTTTTTTATTTCATTTATTCATAGCTCATACAGATCAGCTTGATATAACTGCGTTAGGAAGTACGTAGATACGTTTTAGAATTTGCTCTTGATATTATTTATATTTCCATATATACATGTTGCGCTATTCTGTAAGTTTTGGGTTATCTAGTTGGTGATATATTTCTAGTAAACAGATTTATATCTGTTCATAATAAACTGATATCGCAAGGTTGAATCACAATGCAACCGTACTGCTAGGAAATTGTTCTGCCTTCAAATGATTCGAATTTATTAACGTTGTTTTCTATTGTAGTTGAATGTAACTTTGAAGAGAATCTATGTGGTGCTACTATCCAGTCCTTTGAGAGGATTTATTACAATGACTTTATTGACACATGGTCAGATCATACCTCCAAAAGAGGTAAGCTTACTATGAATACAGGCATTTAATATATTTGGACGTCTTCTACGAAATTCTTGTAACGTACACATTGACGATATTTATGTCACTACTTATGTGCATTTTCCGTCTGAAAGTGTCATATATTGGTTTTATGTAATAAAAACGTTTTCTTCAATTAATGTTTAGGAAATAGAAATCAATAAACATCGTTGATTGTTAATACAAAAACGAACATGAACCATAAATACTAGGTATTGATGGAGCGAAAATTGAAGATGAAGGACGACGAAGGAGACAACATTATTGATAATAATAACTACACAATTGTGTGAGTGTTACCACACTAGTGAAGAAATGAGCTATTGCAGCAAATGCAATTGTCCATATCTCAGCATCTCCCACTCCTGCAACTTATGTTGATCACGTACGTAGAACAGAACCAAATCGCTCTCCCTGCATGTTCAAGTGTCGTATAATGAATGCAGCCAGTATAGCTACTGGATGCGTCCCATAATAATGATATTACTTTTATAGATGGAAAATTATCATGAATGGATATAGAAGTGTTTGCGAGCTGTCAAGTATTACTCAAATTCACATCAGAGGGTGGATTCACAGCATTTGCCATATTATATCTTGATTTGCATCTAACATGGGTAACAAGTCGTATGATGTTTTGCCAGAAGGATTCAGCCCGTTCTTTACTTTTGCATCGAATCTTGTTTAACTTTAGCAGCAGAGAGGGTGAACAGACCAGGTCCGTTCGCAAAAATAAAGTTTCCTACGAAGGTTGAAAAAATAAGGCCAATAAAATCAAACCAGGGCCTCCAATGAGCGCATTTCTATACGGAAGAAACAGACTGCAGTAATGTCAAATCATACGGGTTAGCTCATCGCTGTTACTCGTTCGTTGACGTGTATTTTTAAAATTTCAGGCGTGTTCGTTTGTGTGTTTTGGTCGTTTTTCACCCTCTCTGCTGCTATAATTAAACCATTATGTTTATCAATAATGACCGGCGAAGCACATTCGGCTAGATTAGCTCGAGAACGATTAGAAGCAAAACGAAAATATCTTCCACGCCATGACGCTGTTAAACAGCAATTACAAGCGCGTCAAGAATCTCAAGTGGAATTCACTGAAGGTACAGAACAATTACTTAAACCAATTGTTGACCCGACAAAGAAAATCGTTACAGCAACAGAGGCAGCACAACGAGCTCTTGAAACGTTACCCGGTGATACTGCAGGGCTTCTTCCACAACCACCACCTGTTCAACCACAACCTGCAGCTCGACCACGACCTGCAGTTCAACCACAACCACAACAACGACAACCAAAAACCTCAATATATGATAAATTTACACTTGAAGGTATTGCCGCGATCAGGAATCCAGATCAATTGTTAGATATTGCCGCGTTTGGATATAAAGATCGAAAAAGATATGTAAAATCCGAACATGTTGATTCGTTAAAAGCCAGTAAATGGGTCGGTGATGTGTATCGTATCGCTGCTAATATTCATCAAATCAAATCCGTACAAGAACGTAATGATTTTGAACTTTTTAAATAGGCAGTGAGGGAATATACTGAGCAGCGACAACAACAAATACAGCAACAAGAACAAGAACAAATGCAGCAACTTGAATAATTACAGAAACAACGAGAACAACAACGGCAGGAGCAGCAAGAACGACAACTACACCCACAACAACATCAACGATTAATAAGGGAGCTGCGCCAGCTGGAGGAACGGCAACGAAAAACACCGACAATGTTCCAACAAGCAGACATAGACTCAATCAAAAAAGCTTTAGGTATGGCACCACTGGCTGAAGAAGAAACATGGACTGAAGAACAAACAAGACCACCACCTGAACTAATGCTAATATCAGAAGAAGAATCCCCTGGTGCAACTGGATCTGGATACAACACTTATGTTTAAAACACTGGTATTTGCCCCGGTAATGCCCTTGCATATGTTGAACGACTAGAAGTCCTCATTGGTGGAAAATGAGCCGGTAATTATTCTCCAGAAATTATTAATGAAGCAGCCGCTATTTGTCAGCGATTGTTTACAGGCGGTATCATGGATATTAATGTGTATCGGTCCCTCATTAATAAAATCGCCGATGATTATTACAGCGATTAAGCAGTTAGATATAATTATTATAATAAGATGATTATACATGCTGCTCAACGTGGACCAACCATGGTCAGGGTGATAAATTCGCGATTACCATTATATAAAGCAATCTATGGGGATGGACTCGGCGATGAGGTTCAGGGCTTATTTTCGAGGATAGCCCCAAAGGCAATACCGATTGCGAAGCAACTAGGCATGAAAGTCATTGACGTTGTTCGTGAAAAAGGTATTGGTACTGTTGGTGATGTTGCCAGTAAAGCATTCTCTGCAATCAAGGATAGACAAGCACGATTAGTACGACGAAAACCTCAGCCACCAGTAAAATTACCCAGCACTGAAATGATGCCTGCAAATGTTAGTAAAATAATAAATCAAGCCGCAAATAAAAAAAATTAGTAGAGTTAGCCTCCAGCGTCAACGGTGCTGACAAAGAAAACAAACATATCAGCAAGTCTGATGGCAGGAAGTGGTCTTCGTATTAGACGATGACAAATAACATAAGATATGTTTAAACGTGTATTTGATCCCGCATTTGACATGGATGCGCCAGTTCTCAAGGATGAGTCTGTGCGTGATTATCAATATTATTCTTATGACTCACGACAGCCAAATCAGCGTGGACGAATCGAATTAAAAGATCAGGATGCAAGCTGATATTTCTTACCCGCTGAAGCGTTTATTGAAGTAGAGGGTGAAATTTTAAAAACAGATAATACTGACTATGACTCTGGTATTAGCGTTGGTTTTGTTAATAATGGCATCATGGCGTTGTTTGACAGTGCTACGTATATCATCGACGGATGAAATATTGAATCATTTCAGAAGGACGTCGACGTTGTGACAACGATACTTGGCCTTGCAAGGTACAGCAATGATTATTCAAGATCAACTGGTCCGTCAATGATGTTTGTGAAGGATACTTCTGATCATCCTGAATACAGCCAGTATGAAATAGGACGACCAAGAAACTTTGCTAGAAATGCCGACGCAGATGTGCAAAGTATGATTATTATTGTCGATCCGGATTTTAATTTAGGATTTTGAGCACGTCGATCTATGTTGCAGGGTGGAAGTAGAAGATTTTCATGTGCAATTCCGTTATAACATATTTTTGGATTTTGTAGAAATGTTAGAAAGGTTATTTTCGGAGCCAAGCATACAGTTGTACTCGTACGAAACGCCACAGATGATGATGCAATATGGCGACTTGCAGCTGTTCCTGATGCATGTGAAGTAATTCCGACAAAACTTTCATTGTGGATGACAGTAATGACTCCAACAATACCCGAAGAAGGACGTTTGCTCTCTTTCATGGGTCAAGGTGGTAAATCAGTGTTGTCATGGTTGCAGTGTTCAAAGTACAATTAATGGCTTATTTACGTGGCAGATAGCATCACACAAGGTGTCTCCGCGCACGACATGTATTTGTTGCTTTCCAAGATGCTGCACGAGTAAATGATCAGACGCGTAGTATAATGATATTTGATAAACTCGGAATTTCTGAGGTTTCATTGAGGATAAACGGACATCAAGAACCATGAGAGGATATTTTGTCAAATTTTGAGAAAAATCATGTGGCGCGTGCATATCATCGATTAATGTCGCTTATGGGGCGTGATCAAAATGTTGATATTGGTTTACAGATATCACAGTTAGATTTTACAACGCTGTATCCGGTCTATTACCTTTTGCTGGAACACTTGGATTTGTTTAGACAGTCCTTCGTTGACATATATTTTCGAGCTCGTGTTACAAGAGGAGCTATTGCTAATTACAGAGCAATCGCCGTCATACTCAGTGATAAGACGATGCTACTTGAAGTTGTTAGTGGACGAATGAAGGTCGTTGATGCCCCGGTAGAAAATATGCAAGCGTTAATTTAGAAGTCAGAAATATATCATAAATGCCATATCATCATGCTAGTGTCAGTCTGACTCCTGGTCAGATTAAAAAATTACAATCAGCATCAAAAGAGAACTGTGCAGCAAAAATATGACTAGCGCGAGAACAAATCACAGGTGGTTCAAATAAGCTAACGTTGACAGAACGCCAGCTCAAGCACTTCAATACGGCTAAACAATCAAAGACCGGCGTACGACTTAATCTTTCTGCAGGTGCCGTCAAAGACATCGCTAAGACGGGTGGTAAATTTCCGATTCTCGCCGCGTTACCAGCTTTAATAGCCGCTGCCTCCCCAGCTGTTGCGAAATCTGCTGCGTTAGGCGCTGTTGGAACAGCTGCCGGAATGACACTAAAGAAAGCATCTGGGCAAGGAATTCAAAAAAAAAAAGGCGATCTCGAGCGCAGACCCATTCGGGTCTCGGTCTAAGACTGCCAGGGACTTTACCGCGGCACGGGAACAGATTAAAAATTCCAGGGACTCGTTGATGTTCCCGATGTCTAATTTTGATTTACTCGATGCTGCTACGCGATTAATATAAAAAAATTCAGAGGTGTTTTTATACGTGATCAATTACCACACAAACCAAACAACGTTGAAACTGGAATAATCAACCTCGATAAAAACTCTGGTCGTGATACTCATTGGGTTGCTTACGCGATCGATCCACGTGGTATTGTTTATTTCGATTCGTACGGACTGGCACCACCAAAAGAATTTTTAAAGTATGTCAGCGGCGATATTCCAATCCGGTATTTAACGCTACCAACACAAACATTAACGGATCCTTCAATATGTGGCCGTGAAGCACTGGCAGTACTTGATGCTGTATCAAGATAAAGAAACCACCCCATAAGGTTGTGCACGAATATAGGAGTTCTGTTTTAAATAATCGATGATAATATTAATGTAGATATTTACTGATGATCAGCTAAAACCCGAACAACGTTCGGAGCGCAACAAGCACCAGATGAAGATTTACTCAAGCGAGTAACAAGGCAGATAAATGATGAATTATTTGACCTGCTCAATCTTGCCAACGTTGATCTAAACGAACTTGTTGTATTTCAATACCGTGGAGGAAAATTGAAGACGAGTAATATTTCAATCAACGATATTATTATTCGTAATCGATTATTGCGATAAGGTCTTATTTCTGTATACGACAAAGAGGGCAAACTTGTTCCTAGTGTTGTTACTCCCTCGTCGATCCGAGATAGCATAAGTGAACGAGTGTTAAAAGCCGGCGATAAAATGAATGGCGTCATTAACATGAGCAACAATAATATTATTAATGTAGGAGAACCAACAGATAATCTCGACGCTGCAACGAAGAAATATGTCTATGATAAAGGAATTCCATCGACAACTTCGTTAACTACAATCAACGATGGAATGAACACACTCAAAACTGATTTTACTAATCAAGTACAACTGTTTCTGAATTTTCGCAGAAACGTAAACAGAACCATTAATGAATGTTTTGGAAGTCCATCAACCGTTGACATAAAACTCGCCGACGTTAACGCGAGAATCAACGATATTATCAGCGGAATTCCTAATATCGTCAGTAAAACTAATCTCGTTAAAATTCCACACAAGCAAATTAGCAGTATCGTGTACACAGTAGCATCAGGATCATCAACGTGGATGCCGCAGAATAACGCTATCAAACATACAGCTGAAGTAACCGGCAGCGTAAACTGAAAAAACATCGTTGACCATTATACAATAAAAGTAAAAAAAATATCGCAGACGCATGACCGCCATTGACATAATTGTGAATTTGGTATCTGCGCTTGTCGCTGGAGCTGGCGTGATATTATCAACGTTAACAGCGACCGTGCCGATCATTGTAATAATCGTCGTTTCATCCGCAATAACGTTTGTGGATATTTTCAACATCGTTGCAAAGAAGATAGCTACATGTGCAAGCACAAAATTACACGAGTACAGAATGAAACCGCATACAGCAACGACAGCATATTCTAAACTATCATCGTTGATTTCGTCGTATCTCAGTGATGGTAAAATATCCGATGATGAATTTAAAACGATAATTGAAATTTACGATAGTGTCAACGAAATAGAATTAAAATCGGAAATAAATAATAATGATGTCGACGCCCGAACATCGTTCGGATCAAAGATCACACGAATTATTGCAGCAGATCGTCACAAACACAACTCCGCAAAAATCCACAATGATATCGGCGAGTTCAACCAATCCTGAATTCAGTATTGTTTTTCCAACTGCAATTCCAGCATCCGAAATAGCGCTGGCACAATTACGAGTTTATCATAGTTGGCCAAATATCAGATCAACGTCGTTTGGTGGTCTTCCGCTGAATAATTCATTAATATTTGCAAATAAAACAAACCTGATGGAACTCCAGATTGGCAAGTAGTCAGTATACCCACGGGCAGTTCTCAGATAGAACAGATCAATGAAGAATTCCAACGCAGAATCAAATCCATTACATGAAAAGAATCAAAGATAGCTATTACTGTTAATGTGCCAAAGTTATCATCGGCCATTGAAATATATTCTCCGGATTACAACGTTGACATTTATCAATCTTTGATCAGATCTGTGTTAGGATGGCCTGAAGTTGTGTCGGTTTATAATGGACCACCAGAACCACGGCGAGATGAATTTCTGACAATTGAGCAAAAATTCATAAAGACACCCGAATACAGGAAACAAAGTCCGTGGGGCATTGAACTCCCTATACATTATCCTGATCCGACAAGTAGAACCGGGAGTACATATCTATATGATAATCTATTTGTCATTGATATGAATAAATCATTGAATGATGAACATAATAGATCTTTAGCTGATATTATGATTTATGTCACTAAATTGATAAATCATTACAACGAGGACACAAAAATTAATATCATCGGGGTGATTCAGCACATAAATTCAGTGATACATGATTTTAATTATATTAAGAATTTTATGACTGAAAATACACGTCTACCTGATCCATTGTCACGTAGTAGAGCCGCGTTAAAAATTCCTAAAAATTTGATTTCGATATTAACAATTACTTTCCAAAAATCCTTGAATCATGGAAACAAATAGCCCCACCGCCAGATATTCTCAAATACAATAATAATCCATACAATGAAGGTCGTCATGTTTTGCAGGGTATCGTCAACATAACATCAACCATCGCGGCCAATCTTGTTTGTGACGTCATCGACGGTAGTTATCAAGTTGTACTCGAAAAATCCAACCAAGCCCAACAGGGATACATTTTATATTCATTTACACCTCAAGTGCCCCCAGGGTATTTAAATGTATCAGAACCAATCAACGTTGTTTATTTAAATTGTCATAATCCTCGTTTATCGCGGATACATTTTAAACTTACTGACCAACATGGACACATTCTGGATTTGAGGTCAAAAACGCTTAATATAAATCTGTATGTAAGATCGCCCTGATAAAATCAGGGATCTCACGCTCATAGAACGCCATCGTAGAACGTGATCCCTCTGATAAAATCAGGGATCTCACGCTCATAAAACTCCAAGAATGTCTTTGTAAGGAAAACAAAAAAAGATACCAAATAAATTATCTGAATATGCTTGATTAAAATATCCTGAATAAAAATTAAATCTGATTCTAAATTATTATCAGAATAAAATATGTTTTTTTTACCCTTGACTTAGTCCGTGATTATATTTTGACTTCGTCAAGGGAGTCAGAAATGAATTATCCTTCTTATTTAGTAGTCAGAAATCAAATATCCTTCTTGTTTAGCTGGTCTCACAGTGTGTTTCACTTTCGCTTTCACTCGTATTGTGTAGAGTAACACTCGTCGCTATCTTTTGCCAATGAATCATAATCCGTCATCGACATAATATCTCTCAACTGTTTTACACGAGCGTGTACAAGTCTTTTTGTTTCATATTTGTAAGATAATTGTGATCTAACTTTTCCGATTGAGCGTGAAAGGGGAACAAATAATTTCACCTGTGTGTCTGTAATTGCTGCCAGTGATCGTAACATCGCCTGTTGGATCAGCTTTATGAATCTATAATCGGAGGGTATCGTATACCTAATTTCGGATTTTCGAGATTTTAATGATTCAAAATCACGCATAATTTTTTCAGGATCAAGCTCATCAGATATTTTATACCGTCATGTTGTAATTGCTTAATAGCAACAATAATAGCATTAATATTTTCAGATTTCATTATATAATAAGTGTTTGTTTAAATAAAATATATTTCTGAATGAAAATAAAAATATATTTCTGAATTCTGAATGAAAATAAATATAAATATATTTCTGAATGAAAATAAATATGAATATTATTTCTGAATCAGAATATTTCTGAACAAAAATATTTGACAAAATAAATAGCAGGATGATGTTCGGTCTACCATTCCACGGGGTCCCTTCATTGCCAGTTCTTACATGAAGTCCTAAGAGTCCTATCATTGATTCTTTGAGCAATGTGGCACTCTTCATTGGTTAAGGTCTCTCTTATGACCCACTGGTACCTCATGAGACTTTTTCGTCCAGCGAACAATCTTTCTGAATGTCCTTGTGTGGGCACCCTTCAATGAGGTCACCTTGACACATCACCTGCTGTTTATTTTAGGGGCGCCAGCACAGCACACACATAGACCCCCCCAGCGAATTCCTAATGTGCAAAACGAAATATTAGAAATTCAGAGGGCTGTCTAGGCATATCGATTTCATGTAACCCCCCAAATCAAACAACGGGGGTAAGTGCAAAACGGCACTCACAACGATGTTCGACGTGGCGAGGGGGTACATGAAATCTCTTGGGGCTGCTGGCGCCCCCAAATATTAAGAAATGGCATCCTAACGCCCCCCGACAATATGTCTGCTACGGGGAATCGAACCACGGGCTTCAGTATGAGAGTCAGCCGCGAACTTCAGTTACAAATATACGTTTCAAAAATAATCATATGGTTACCACAGGAAATTCCTGTGCGTGATAAGTATATACTACTAGATTCTGTGATAAACAGATTCTGAATAAAATAAATCGCGAAATCTATAATATTATACCATTTTGCTTTCGGTTAAAATATTATATTCTCAAGCTAACCAGAACTGTGTGTACAATAGTGCGTGGATCGATACAACGGCTTAAATTTACTCTATACAGTCTGCAGAAATATAGCGCCTGTATACATGTATCTTCACACCATCACTAATTATTCTAGAGAGAGAGATATGTTTGTATGTCTGTATGTCTGTATGTATATAACTGACAGAGTTATGCGCGATCGAATTTACTGGAACATCGCGCCTGTATACATGTATATTCAAACCATTACTGCATGATACATATATGATTGTTCAACGAGAGAGAGAGAGAGAGAGAGATCTGTATGTATATAACTCACAGAGTTATGTCTGTATGTATATACGCTTGTTATGTTTGTATGTCTGTATGTATATACGCCTGTCGTTTACCTGACGGAGTTATTTCCCTTCACATAATTGAAGATGTTTTTGAGAGTTCTGTCGTTTGTTTGTGCAATCGCTCTATAAAATCATATTAGCGCGATTCCATAATCGATAATACAATAGTCTATTGCAGATTCAATAAAATATACACAATTACATTACGCGGCAAAAAAACCCCAAAAAAACCAAAAAAAACAAAAAAACAAAAACAAAAACAAAAACATAACAGTCTGTGGTATTATGCAGTAATAAGCGGGGTAACTGCCTGATTGCTCTATCAGCTAGGACAGAGTTATCTCGCTTGATATTTATAATATCACAGACAAATGACAATTATTTGAGTGATCAGTGGTTCAGATTTGTCATTTTATCACCGAGTTGTCGTTTGATAAATTTGTCTCGCAATCGTCGCCGCGCTCGTGTATGTCGTGATGTATATATGAGCAAACTTAATCGCTGTGAAAAACCATCACGGTAATGTTTATCAACAACGTTGGTGAAATCCTTGCCGTACTTTTCGCTGATATTAACATTAGTGCTAGGAGGTAAAATATCAGCAAGACGAATTTGTTCGTCGTCGTTTGATAAAATTAATACTTTTCTCTTCATATATATATATTTTCTTTGTTTAAATAATCAGCGATAAATATTATATTTATATATGATTTGCGCACTTTTGCCAACAATGATTGTTTTATTCAGAAATGGCAACATATTTAAAAATTATCAACTGATCGTATTTAACTTAATATGCTGATTTGGTTATTTTTTTCTGCAACACGTCGTACTGAAGCATGGCCAATGACAAAATATTTGCCAGCCGCACTCATAGATGGAAAAATTATTTCTTCACCTGTCCCCACATTTACAGATTTAACATCCCTCTTTTCATACATTTTACATCTGCCAGTATTTCCAAATGCAATATTCTGATTGTGTAATAATTCGTAAATTTTCTAAAGAATTATTAATTTTATTACCGTCAATATGATCGACAACAAGTCCATTTTTGATCGGGCCATGAAAACATTCGAAAACGAATCTATGTGAATGATATCTTCCTTTTACAGCACCAAATCTGAGATAACGAGCATTATCAACTTTTCTGACTGGTTTTTCAATCGACAGTTTCTGATTACACCATCTATGTATGCTTCGTAATTTTTAATGATGGGATGCTTCACGAATTCGTTTTGCTCCATTTATATACTAATATTATTTGTCTAAATTGTTATTTTGAAACCTGGCTAGATAGTCTTCGGCGGTTTTTAGGAGAGATATCAGGGCGTTATATTTTTTATCATAATATCGTTTCAGCTCTCTGTATCGCTTACCACCACAACGCACACATAACCATATTTCTCTTCTAACCATAACACTGCACCGCAAACACGGTTTTGGTCCCACACTTCCAAGCCTGAAGCTTTGCATGTGGTAACCACAGAATTCATTTACGCAGGATTTATTACAACGAGATGAAAATCCTATTATCAGCCAGTTATATTTATTGTTTGCTTGAATCATTATATATATAATTGAAGTTTAATTAAACATACATATTTGCCTTAATTATAGCATGAAGGAGTTTGAGAGATTATCGGCAATTAAGCCTTCCAGAACCAGATTTGATGTTGACAGATTATCGAAACCTAAATTTAATTTTTCGATGCAAGATCTGGCTTTTATGAATAGAGATATAACTGTTCGTATCCGTGAAGCCAAAAAAGAATTTCGCAACGATGGTGCGGCTCATGTGTGGTCAACATTCAGAATCAGAAATATTGTCGATGCTACAATGAATGATTCACGCGCGAGAGAAATTATTAACTACCTCGATGCTCATCAAGGTGATCAACGTTATAATATTCTAATAAAATTGGATTATCCGTGACAAACGTGACCCTGTACGACTTCATACTGGAAATAGCGTTGTCACGATAAATAAAATTCCAAACCGGGTACGCTAACCGGCATTGATAAACCATATTATGAACGAGCGTATCCTGTGACTGCAGTTGTTTATATCCGATAAATAATAAACCTGACGTTACAGATCTCAAACCAATGAAAATTTCCCGGTTAAATTGCGTAGCTGAGCGAGATACAGGACATTTTGCAGCAGAGATACACGGAAATGGTTTAACAGATTTGCGACGTAAAAAAATAAATGCTTGGGTAGAAACAGTTAAAGATACCGGAGCGTCTATCAGCGACGTTGCTAAACTAGAAGTGAAATTAAAATTCCCAATAACAGTAAAAACATTAACCGGAAAGATTTTGTATGCGTCGAAATATACATCAAGAGGAGCTCCAATAACGATTAATGATCATAACGCGCACGTATGGATATTAGTAAGATTGACCCTGTGTCTGTGTGGCTATTTCGAAGTTCCGATGATGAAAATTATGATCAGTTTGTAAGGCCTAGCGGAGAAATATATCGTACAGAAACTCTCCTCGAGGAAATGAGCAAGCTTGCGTTGAAATACTCTAATGATATCGAGCAATTAATCAGCAATTGTTTTACCGTTTCATCAGTTGCTGCTCACATCGCTCAGGAGAAAAATTCATGGAAACCGACACGATTGGAATTTCTTGAAGATATCCAGCACAGTTGTGTCGAATACGGTCATGGTGGATTATGGAATACCGAATACGACTACGGTGACGTTATATCGGTTGATATGGTAGCGTGTTATCCTGGAAGTTTTCTTGGATACGGTGAGTGTTCTGGATACTTTAAGCGATTTGGACATCCCACTCACGAGATGACCAGAGTTGCGATAAACGGGCTGTTACCAAATTTTGATCTGACTGGATTCGCCTGTATAAAGTCATTCGAGTTTGCGAAAAATCTGCATCTGATTGTTTATGTTTGGTTTGGAAGACATTTCTCGGAAAAATATTGGGCTCCAGTAGTACTATTACGATATATGCTTGATAATGGAATTTTAATATCGTTGAGAGTAAATGAAGCAATTATATCATATCGCAAACAAAAACAAATTTGGCTGCCAGAACCAGACGAGTTTGATGTAGGAAGTGATGTCAGGGAAATATTTCCTGACCTTCCCGAAGAAGAAGCAAATAAAATTATTAATAACATATCTAAATTCAGAAAAGAAAATAATGAGAAAGCAGCTAAAGATCTTGGTAGAAAAATAATTGGAAAATTTACTCAAGGAGGATCATATGATCATAAGCGAACGTGTACAAGATTAATTATGGACAATGCTGAACTCGATTTTATAATTGCTGATGCAACAAACAAAAACACATTTATAAGTCGGAGTGATGCTCTTTTATCAGACGGGACTAAATTAGGTATGCTTGTGAGCTATATTGAAGGTGAATTACCGCAGTTTACTCATTTAAGATCCTCTATGCTCGCGTATGTTTCGATAAATTTGCTGTCGATGATAAACAGATTCCCTCGTTACGAGGTCAGAGTTGCCACGGATTCATTTTATATAAATACAGCGTATAAGGATTTATTAAAACCGCTACTTGGTACTAGTGAATGGGGATCATGGAGAATAAAACAAGAAAATATACTTGACTATTCTGAATCTACAGACGTTGAAATCACGGAGACATATTACAGCAATGACAATCAAATATTAAAATCATCAGCACCATCTGTGTTTGATCCTGTGGCCAGACATAAAACCATTTATCTCAATGGACCTGGAGGTTCCGGAAAAAACAACACCCGCGATTGAATTATTTCGGCAGAGCTCTGATATGATTATGCTGACACCTACACACATACTAGCCAGAGAAATGAATGAACGAGGAGTAAAATCTCAAACTTATCATAGTTTTTTTTTCAGATGGTGCGGAGACACATGGGTACCTGAGCGAATGGGTGAAAAATACATTCCAAAGATTATCATCTGGGATGAAATTTGTACTATGTCGTTAAAAACATTAAAAATGTTTCTTGATTGGTTACTGACAGCGAATACTGCTGTGATCATGGTCAACCACCACCTTTTGTTGGACAGTCTCCGCATGATTGGTTAAAAACGTTTGTGGATTATAACGAAGAAATAACTGACGATTATAGAGCTATTGATGAATCATTGAAAGAATTTGAAAGATTAATCAGACTACAGCCAGATAGAATACAATGTGAAATAATGCGTGAAATAATTCCAGAAACCCCTATACATGATTTTTGGAATTTGTGGAAACCTACTGATTTAATAGTTGCGAGTAGAAAAATAGTTCGTGATACACTGCAAGAGAAATTATTTCTGTTACATAAAGCAAAATTTTCAAATCTACCTGTACCATTTTGTTATCGCCCAGCAGATACTCGACTGCAGAATATCGAAGCTGAGATTCCAGGACCCCTGACAGAGTCAAAGCAGAAACAAAAACTTGTGTTAAATGATATTGATTTGGTTGTTGTTGATGTTGTTGAGAGCGCGTTGAGTATGGATAAATCACTGTGGAAATTAGGATACGCTATTACGATTCACTCGTCACAAGGACTAACTATTGTTGATACAAATATTTGGATTATCGATGATCGAATCGAATGGTCAAATTTAGATTATCTTGCAGTATCTCGAGTCAGAAGAATATCTCATCTACACAGGTTTGTCGTAGACTTCACAGAAAATAATAATCAACCTGCTAGCAATAACGTAATAAGAAAAAAAAAACTATCAAGGTATAGACAGTCTGACAAAAAAAAAATAATCGCGATTTTGATATCGACGCTGAATTTATTATGAGACTGAAACAACGACAGAATAATCATTGTGGAAGTTGTAACTGTAATATGCTGTGGGAGTATTCGAATAATAATCCAAGACAATTTATCGTTGATAGAATTAACAGTAGTATTGGTCACACACGCGAAAATGTGATGCTGACCTGTCTTGAATTTAATCGACGTCGGGGCGCTAGACGCCCTGGTTCCAGTTTACAAAAGTGAACGCGGTGGTAATTGTGTGTCCTCAGGAATTACTTGTAATTGTTCACGTACAAATCCACGCTGAGGAGCAGTTGAATCTAGTCTGTAGATTGCAGGTCTACCCTTGGATCTAACCAAGCTAGAAATTTTATGTGTAGGCACACTCCAGATAGGATCAGTTGCTCTTTTTTTACCCCCTTCAAGTTCACCGGGTTCATATAAATATCTTACAGTCACATTACCTAATACTGGTTGAGAGATAGAATCGCGTCGTTGTATGGGTATATGTTTTTTTGTGTAATTGCGATGATGGGTTTCATGGCAGTTGAACGAGTAATTTCATTATTTAACGCAGCTATCACACTTGGTAATCTTGCACCCATTAACGAGATCTCGTATCTGCCTGAATTATTTCCTTCGCATACTGGTATCCAAATAATCTCTCAGCAAGTGTTCGATTAAATCGTTCAACTATTGCCTGATCACGATGAATTGCGGTATGTCCTAGTCTGATTTTGAGATTATGTTGCTTCATCAACGATGATACTGCACCAAGAAATTCTTTGCCAGGATCAACCTGTAACAGCTGTGGCTATTGTAGACCACCTCGTTGATAAATTCGTTCAAACGCAGATGCAACTTCAGTTGCTGTTTTAATTGATAACGGCTCTGCTTCTTTATATCTACTTGCGACGTCAACTACTGTTACCCGTATTTGTATGTGCGTGATTGACGTCCACGTGTTTTAATGATATCATGTGGTAAAAACAAAATATTTGCTTGATGAACTTCATTGGGAACGCTGACATCAAAATGTGAGTACTTAATTTTTTTAGGTGGCGGTAGATAAATTTGCCATATTGCCTGTCGTGCTAACCACGCTGCAGCAACAGCACGTGAGACTTTTGCTGCTTCAGCAAGTTTACCAATTGCTGCTTTACCCCTCCAATATCCTCTTGGGCTATAATAAACCGATTCCATTATTATAGTTATCTATGATCAATTACCAGCCCCTAGCATTAGTTTACCTTTCATCGCAGATTTTACTATTAAGCTAGCAAGTTTTTCTCTGAGAGATTTATTCTTTATAGAATTTAACGCATGAATTAATTTCACATCTGTAATATGTCGTTGCTGTAAATCCTTGCTTTTATAAGCAACATCATGAATGTGACACGCTTGATCAATTGCGTTTATTGGATACTCTCCAGGTCTTGGTTGGTCATGGTTATCGAGTCGGATATCGAGACGAGTTCCAGGACCACAGTAATTATAGCCAGGCTGATGTTTTCCCCCATTGATACTTTGCCCACGGAGCCCCTGGTAATTTTTCCAACGACGCGCCAATATCACCACCTGTCTTCAGGCGAGACGAAATAAATTTGTATTTGCGCGTACCACATTTTACACACTTACCTATCAGTGCACGCTTGTTATTTTTTGTTATTACTGTTGTTAATCCAGTGGAAGGGGTGGTTGCCCTGCATCGAACACAATATAAATTCATATTATTTATCATATGGATATAATTGACTTCTCAACGATACGAAAACAAGAGAAAGTCAAGCATCATCCAGCGTTGCCAAATTCCATCAGGATGATAATAATTGGTCCGTCTGGAAGTGGTAAGACGCAATTGTTGCTTAATTTGATAATGAGATGGCTCAAGTGGGATAAGTTGTATTTAGTAGCAACATCTGTAGATGACCAACGATGTTATAAAGTACTTAAAGATTTCAATGAAAATGCAAAATTGTTGGACGAGGACGGTGATGATATTATTAATTTTGTTACTGATACTGATGAAGCGCCGTCTGTAGATGACATCGATGGGAATATTAATAATTTAGTAGTATACGATGATGTGATGCTGGACAAACAATAAATCCCTGCCAAAATATTTTCCAGAGGCAGACACAAGAATACAGATGTTATTTATGTTACTCAAAGATATACGCAAATACCTAAAGTGGTTTGAGATAATTGTAATGTTTTAGATGTGTTTATTGGAGTCGATACACATACGCTGCGAAATATTCATCAAACTTGGTGTTCAGGGGATATTGATATGATCAAATTCAAAAATTTCTTTTCAAAAGCACAAGCTAACACACACGGATTCATTGCAATAAATTTACATGATCCTAGGTCGAGGTATCGCATTGGGCTTGTTAAAATCTTTGGTTAACACTACAGCAGCAGAGAGGGTAAAAAACGACCAAAACACACAAACGAACACGCCTGAAATTTTAAAAATACACGTCAACGAACGAGTAACAGCGATGAGCCAACCCGTATGATTTGACATTACTGCAGCCTGTTTCTTCCGTATAGAAATGCGCTCATTAGAGGCCTTGGTTTGATTTTATTGGCCTTATTTTTTCAACCTTCGTAGGAACATTTATTTTTGCAAACGGACCTGGTCTGTTCACCCTCTCTGCTGCTACTTTCAATTATCATTCAATTCCAGATAATATTATCAATTGTCATTAATGACACACAGTCACAGACATAGATACGCACACAGACACAGACAAAGAGACAGACAGACACACACATATATATCTATATATTTCTCTCTCTCTCTCTTTATCTATATATATATATATATATAATTTTCCTATTTCAGCGGGAGGTCATTGTTTAAATCTTGAAGGGAGAAATACTTATGCTGTTTTAGACAATATAAACTTTCTCCTTTATGACATTCAATGTCTAACATTCTGGTATCGGATAAGCGGATATACTTCTACAGTTCGTGTCACAGTGGAGGATACCGCAAAGAAAGCACCTCTGTGTATGTGGGAAACGTCGGGTGAACTCAACAGCCCATGGCTTCCAGCCACTATTACCGTGGAGGTGTTTGGTCGGACGATGGTAAAGTTTCGTATTTCAGGAATACTTGGAATGTATCAAGGCAGAATTGGACTGGACGATATAGCCATAACGTCAGGATCATGCTTAGGTATGCATGTGATACTTGCTGTTGTTGATAATATGGATATTAGAAAACTGGATGGCAATTAATAGAAACTTTACTCGTCTACTTATTCCAGTAAACAAATGAAAACAATGCAATATAGTATTTGTGAAAGGCATAATCTAATGAAAGATATTGAAAAATTGAAACACGGTGTCAAAAATGTCAGCAGTAAACATAAATATATTAATTACAAACTGACAATGGGAATTTGATGTGTTATTACATATCTCAAGTCACTGGTAACAAATAATTAAATGTAGCTGTGGTAGGACTACATAATACATGCAATTTCTGAATCGATACAAAAGGAAAAGGCACAACGAGTATGTAGAATAAATTCAGATAACTTCGAAAAGATATCTGAGAATCCTATGAATGAATACATACAACGACGATATAAAGAATCAAAAGAAAAATTAGCTTTGGTAATTAGAAAACAATAATCATGAGGATAAATGTTTTAGAGTTATAACTTATTTGATAGTTTAAAAATCCATGTTTTTATGTAAATGCATGTATCTGCGCATAACTGATAAAGGTAAAATAATAAGCTTTCTCTTTTGATCCATACATACTTATCGTACAGCTGTATTAGAGTCTTATGCGTGGAATTTATTTCGCATGATTGTTATTAGTTGCTAAATTTGTGTTTGCAACTTCATTTTAGCATTGTTCGCAGATTGCTTGCTTTAACGAGTCCCACATAATGTATATACGTTTTAAGGAATTCCTTGGTTGAAGAGCTTTCGAACTTGTAAATAATTTATTGATCTTGCGGTGACTGATAGGTATTTGGGAAGCTTTGGTACGTTAAAATAAATCATTAAATAGATGCCAGATATACCTATGAAAAGATTCTCGAGTCCGATGTTTAAATATCAGCACATTACTCTACGTCATGTATGCAAAAACAATTTAATTAAATAACTTAAATTATAAACTTCCAATGGAAAGCTCTCTTTTGATCCTAAGGAAAAGTTCAATTGCTTCTTTAATATAAAGAAAAACACGTTCGGGCTTAGGCACTCAGAACTTATGTGTCATAGGCGTTCACAAGGTTTTTATTAATTGAACACACCTATCCCCACAATTAAAATTGATTGTAACCTTAAGTGATGCGAAACGTCCTGTCCACCTTTATATCTCTAACAGGACAGTTAACATCATTAAAGTTTAACTTACTTTAGGACTTCGTATTAAGTTCTTTAGAATTTGGGCAGTGGCACTTATGTCAAGTGCTGAAAAAATAATTCGAAGCGCCATTTCAATGAATTTAATGTAAGAACGAAACGGAACTTCACCGCCGCGACGGACAGACAAACCAAGTCAACAGAGACGGCTGCCCCCTTGGGTCGACAAACATTGTTATGTGCCTTTGTCACACTTTAATGTAAAAGTCAAATGTCAGATAACTGCGGATGTTATGAGAAAAATTTAATCAGTTGGGACGAATAAAAAAGGTAAGTTTATACATTTGAAATATCATCTCTGAGTAATAATAATCAGCCAGGATGATATTCGCTCATATGTGGAACTTTAACATTTAATATCTTGCAAGTGTCCTAAACTTTAAAAAAAAATATTGACTTTGTAATGTTTCTATTGCACTGACCCACCATTATAACGTTGATCTGATGGGTAAACCTAAACTTTCGCTACGAAATCTAAATATAAATGCTAGTGTAAAGGTAAATCTCAGATCCTAAAGAAGAACGGAATTATACAATGGACACAGACATGTCAGTACTTGGAAATTAAATGGTGTTATTCATTTATTCTAAGACACTTTAACTTCTGCATCAGCGGTTTGTGCATTTAGGAGCTTCTGGTCTAAAGTTGTAACATTTATAATTCAAGATAACTTGTTATGTTTGACCTCACAGGCCCAGATAAGGACAAAATCTTTGAACGTCATTAAACGTTTCAGTCATTCACCTTGAAATAATTTTCAAAATTATACAAATGGGTAGTTACTTCATAATTCGTTCTACCCATATTGTTTTACACTACATAATTGACATATTCCTTAAACTTCACATCGAACGATATGAAACATAATCCAACTATAAACATGACACTGGATACTAACTTAGGTATTGCAACATGCAAATTTTGTAAAGGCTTATTGCAACCCTGAGTTTGTGTAACACAGTGATGATTTAGATTACACCAGGTAATGTCTTTAGTTCATTGTAATGAGATATGCATTATATATATATATATATATATATATATATATATATATATATATATATATATATATATATATACTTACTTACTTATATATATATATATATATATATATATATAGTTGCTAAATTCGAAAGATAGAATGGTCTTCTGATTTTTTACCACCAGTCTCTGGCAACCGTTAATCGCATCCAACAAAATTCGAATGTACTAATTGATTTAATCCAGAGTTACCTGTTTCATTAGCCAGCTACATATCTGACATCTGCCAAGCTTAATAAGTGTTCACATTTTATGTAAGTATTGCTAGCCTACCTCAAACATTCGTTATCTTTGTTAGGCGGAAGAATTAAAATTGTGCATTCCATTAACCATTGCCCGCAAAAAGTGATCAGTATTATTTCAGCTGGTTTTTCAATACCTAAGCCTGATTGTTTGAAGACTGGCAGTTAGAATATTCAAGATAATAGCCAGTGTAAGGTTAATGGAAATGACAACATTTCACACAATACATATCAAAGTTACGACTTCGATGCCTTTAAAGGTAAATTGCCTTTGATTACCAGGTTAATGGATTTATGTTTGAAAACATACTATACTAATAATGCAATCAGAGCATAAGATGACTCTGTATTGATCAGTATTATCGGCCAAAATGAATGAGAAAAGAACATGGTTCTGCGCTAGTTCCTACTGCAATTGGTGAACGCTTTTATTGTTTAAAATTCTATCCTCATTATCCACGTTTGTATCAAATATTTGTTTCATATAAATGCTTCATCTTCATCGATTTCACCTCAAAAATGACTTTATTTGTTTCTGTTTAGTGCATACGCTGTTCAATATAACATCCTTTTTGGTACTTACACCGATTTTCATCCAGTGTGTTGAAAGATCGTTTTTGTGGTCTTGTTTAATCACAAGTGATACATTATTGTAGAATAATTTATTTGAATTTAACGAATAAATGATTAACTTTTGCAAAATATAATTGAGAAGAAATGTATGACTAAATAAAAGTATTGCCGACTCCTCATATCAATATCATTTTAATGAATAAGTCAATGATAGCTATCATTGTTAACCATACCCATGGTTGGTCAGACGTATATTTCATCAAAAGTGTACCATTGGAGCAAGGACGGTGTAAAGGTAATGTAACGCACGATATTTCAAAACAAATATTGACTTCAGTTTTCGTTTAAAATTACAGACACTAAACTTTAGTAATTGATGTTTAATCCGAATTCGCGTTTTTCTCATTTTCCAAAAATCTCTCTTTGATTTTCGGCACTTTGAAAACTAATATTTGAATTGCATAGCAATCAATTTCGCCATTGTTTTCCTGCATATTCAAAATGTGTGTTATTCTATGTAGTATTATGATGGCCTAAATTAATTAATGCAGAGATTATTATATGTAATATATTGAATAAGAGGTTGTGAAAGTTTATTAATAAAACAACACAGATATGGACCTTTCTATGAGCCAGTTCTCTCTCTTTATTCACAGTTAGGTGAATTACGTTAAAACGTATGGGAATTGAAATTTTCATTTACATTAAAACGTCTTAGCTTCATTTTAATATTTTACTGTTTTGTTTTTCAGAGTCTACTACCATTCGTGTTCCTGTCAGTACATTCACCACCAAATATAATGATAGTTATACCTCCATTAGGACCACTTCTGCTAGAAAATCTACCAGTACCAGATTTTCAACTGCTGCTGCCACTAATATTACTACTACTGCTAGTTCTACAGAGACTACGAGTTATACCACTACATTTGTTTTCTTTCCTTGTTTGTAGGAAGTGTTACAACACGAGATATATATGCTAACAGTAGCATATTTTACGAAAGCACTTTTGCAAAAAAATGTCATCAATACAGCAGTTAATGTAGATTTTACTAGAAATTCAGGATTATAATACTCGTCTCGACTTGAAACGTAAATTCAGATGCTATTCATTAGGATAGAATTACAGACATTTATAATTTAGTTGCAAATTTATTAAGCTTCTAGTTTAAACGGTTGAATTTATTATATATGTATCAGAGGTTATAATTTACCGTTTCTCTCCTTCCTACACGAGACTCTTTCACAGCTATCTAAACATACTCGTTAACTTATATATATATATATATATATATATATATATATATATATATATATATATATAATTCATTACGTTACTACATTCCTAAGTTTATTGTATAGGTAAATGTTCCTACGTTTGATTCTAAAAATAGACGCAAAAGGGAATTAAATCTTGAGCGCCATATTTACACTGAGCCGGTGAGAGTTAAGAAAAGCTAATGATAGCAATGTGAAAGGGTACAAAAATGTGGGCCTTATTCATGGAGTTGCTGATGGCGTTTAATCGCGATCCCATGCTCGGTGTGATGCCGTTTCGTTTAGAAACTAGCAGGTTGTGGTTAAATTGCAACATGCCGGTAAGCATTTTCGGGTACTCACAGAAAGGCGAGGTGGTAACTGGTTCTTCCTCGGATCTCGTCCAGTATACCACCAATTCCGAGTTGGAAACAACCGCCGATAACGTTGGTTACCTAAAGATGTACGGCATGGACCCTTTCTCTCTGCTGACCCGCCTGGCTAGCGTAGAGGCGCCAAGCAGCCTCGTCATCTTCCAGACAGATGGCATGCTGCGAGATGGCGGCAGGTCGCTTGATAGGCCGCAGGCCATGATGGCTGTCAGGCGCGCCCACCGCAACGTGGCCGACGTGACGTGGCCTGAAAAATTGCCACAAAGCAATATGGTGTTGCAAACATGCGGACACCAAAAAAAAAGTGTCGATGTTATGGCGTTGGCGTCTAGCACTGGAACCATATGCGTCGTGGTTCCTTGGTGCCATTCTCGAAATATCTCTTGAAATCGTACCACTTTGGTTCGTGCTCTTCTTACTTGTTGGCAATTGGCCGTCGGAAGTATGAATGTAAAGGCCCCAATGCGCGATCAGATTCAGGTTCTCGCTGAAAGTTGAACCCCATCTTAGATATAGTCTAGCGGGTTATCTGTGATCCCGTCGTGTCCACGGACAATTTCGCTCTCATTTTAGACGAGTTGAACAACTTTACAGCCATTATGAACGAAATCAGGGCTCCTATAAGAACGACGCAGGTTACAGTGGCCATCAGCGATCCTGAAAATGTGTGCTCTTGGCCAAGGGTGGGTCCCTGGGCCGCGCCGATCTGACCAGAAATTTAGGCAAGAGAGTATCTTACGCTGTATCATCTATTCTTCTTCTAGCCTACCTGACTTCGTAGAGTTAATTTCGAACGCTCCTCTGGCCAATGAGCCATAACTGTTAAGGTTGACGGATGTGTTTCCAGCTTTAGGAAAAATCGGCCATTGAATCTTATTGAAACGTAAACACAGAGCATTAGATTTCATGTCCACGAGTATACATGTCACACTCGCGAGGACGAAAATACACTTAATAACAGTAAACCTCCTGAGTAATCATTGAAGATGAGACGGGAAGGGAATTGGAGATGGGAATGAAATAGAAGGAATAATGGAAGAGAAAAATGAACATGGAAACTTATCAATAAATAATTTTAAAGTTTAATTGAACTTGAAAGAGACGGGTTAGTTTATATAACAGTTAAATCTAAATTGGCCAATAAATCCTATGTTATGTATATTATATTTCTTTTAAGATCGGACAAATGAGCACGAGTGGGAAAATGGTGGATTGCAGATAAAGGAAGAAGAAAGTAGAGGCCAAGGTAAAATGTATCAGTCAATTAATTGACTCAGTCAAGAATTTAAAGCATAATCCAAAATTTATTATAAATTTCCCAATAACTCGTCTCGCATTAATATCAGTTACAATTCAAATTTAATGGAAACTCTGATTTTTTGTATATAAATAGTTTTTTGAATCTTGCTAGATGTGTCCCGCTCGCATAACATGTTATCTTACAGGAACGTGTTTCATGCGTTGACACCAGTTATATCTTTAATGTGCTCATTATTATTGATATAACTTTGGGAATTCATATTTTGCACATTACGTTGGTGCTTCAAAGTTTGATACTCTAAATTCGTTTTCCACTTGTAACTCTGTGACACAGCATGCATTAGTTCCATCCCGTAAATCAATAAAGAATTTATATCCATTTCCGAAACTTCTTATTCGAATTCATGTTTAATTTATCTATCCTTTCTTCATCTCTTCACGAATGCACGCAAATAGGGAGGAAGGCAATAAATGTGTAATAGGTTATAGTAATTAATAAGAGGGACAAAAACTCATAGACAGCAGCAAACGATATGTATTATGACTACTTCTGTTTTTTTTTTCATTTCCGAAAATTTAAATTTTTGCATGTCCTTAAACTGGAGTGGGGGAGGCTTCATGTTCATTTCAAACAAGAATCCTTATTTGCAGGGTCTTTAAATTAGTAGTTTTCCTATAACATATGTAGTGTTCTTCAGTTCCATGTTTCTTATAATATAATATTTTGACTAAACATAACAATTTCTTTTCATGTTTTTAGGTCTGTATCTATCTTTTCAAGAAAATTGACATATTATGGACTGCACTCTTACGTTAGTAAGTCTACTGGTTACGTCAAGATACATTTGCGCATACTTGTCCATGTCCTCTTTGCGCGTTGTAATAGTGCAGAATCAATATTTAATGAAATACCCAGGCAGTATTTGGATGACCCAACTGATCTTGCAAAATTAAATATTACTTGTATCCACAGTTAAATACCATATTTAATAAGTCAGCATGGAAACGTTGCAAGTAGCAGACAATTCAATGTATCTTTAGTTGCTTCATATTTATTTCTGCATTGTATCACTAAAGCTTGCAATACTTTACAAATATCAGAAACACTTAGAAACGAAAATGTAAGCGAATATTCATAGAGTAGAAAGAAAGCGTAAAGTTTAACAATGACTATATTGATGCATAAACCATCCGTGTGTGAGCAACTATGCAACTTTGACAATAAAGGAAAGATAATAAAGTATAATGCCCAAAATATGTACATTTGGTAAGCCTTTTTTTTCCGGAACCTCACCCTTCTCTCTCCCCTTTCCGATATTTGCCAAAGGTAACCTATCAAACAATTCATAAGATGTACACGATTCTTATCTCATATCGA
>JAECUM010048101.1:0-11551 GCA_016617855.1 Megalonaias nervosa
AAGATAACATCTTTTGGCATAGCAAGTACTGAGTCACCGCTGCTGTGTCATCTAAAATCTTTTCTTCAAAATATTTGAGCCCCTTGCTTGTATTGTTTTGACATAAGGTACAAATGTTCCTGGTGAAACTCTGGAAATAGCATTGCATTTCATATTTGTTAAATTGCAGATGTAAATGAGTGTGACACATCACCCTGTGAAAATGACGGTACTTGCATCAATACTGATGGTTCTTACTTCTGCAAATGCTCCGATGGTTGGGACGGGAAACATTGTTCAGAGGGTATATGAAAAATATATGCTTGTATTATTTCCCAATTTATTTTTCTGCCATTTATTTTTTTGTCAGTATTTTTCTTTCGGGAAGCAATTCTCAGAAACGTATACACAGAATTACATTAAATAATATTTCAACATTAACGATCTACAATTACGTATTTTCTCTTAAACAGTCGTTTTGGTAACTATTTCTGATGTACGTGGCCACTTCGAAATTTTGCAGATAATTTAGAGAAATATATATTATCAATTGCTGATTGTAAAGCAAGATATATATAACGTCTCTGAATAAGAAGAAATACTAGAATATTAGAATCATTATAGAATGTGCGTGCGTGCAGTGAAGTGAAGGAAAAGAAAACTGTTTTCTTTTCATTTCCATAAAGGCATTGATTAAATTAAGAACTTACTGATTGCTGACTACAAAAATGTATATATTTGTCTTTAAATCACTTGAAATAACAAATAAATTAATTTTCTTTCGAGTTAATTACGAGTGTCGCAAATATTGAAAGGGTCTCAGGATACGTTCTAATAATCTTACAATATCATTTTTTCTGTTGCTTGATACTATCTGTGTTTATGTATCTTTGAAAATGCACTTTTTAGAAAACTATTATTTTAACCCACACATTGGATTTCAGATATTAATGAATGTGAATATATCCCTTGTGAACATGGAGAGTGCACAAATACGGCTGGTTCATACTCATGCGACTGCCAAACAGGATGGCGTGGAAAGAACTGCGTAGATGGTATGATAAGCCTCAACTATACATGTGTCACGTTATTTTTCTTCCACATCTTCTTCCACATCCTCATTTTTATCTTTTTCACTATGGTCGTTGTAATCACGACCACACCATCATCTTTTTCCTTCGGCTCCTTCATTGTTTTCAACACCTTTTTCGTGGTCGTCGATTGTCATAGTAATCACCAACATCACCATCTTCCTCCTCTTCTTCACTTTTTTCACCGTCATTGTCAACATTATCAGAATCATCACTAAGTTACAACCCCTTACTACATACTTATTCAGCAGTACAGATAATACATTCTAATCAAATCATAAACTGGGAGACGTATTAATTATAGCAACCATCCTGTTTTCGTCTAAAAACGTCTAGACTTCTTTTCCTTCCCGCTGACCCCATTTTCAAGACTTTCGAAACAATAGTCTTATGTAAGCGAACTATTCCTATACTTCGTCTCTGCAAGAACGAGTACAGCGTTTAATGCAGCAGCAAACAGGATTGAACGAAGTACTCGTGTCGCATGCACCAAATCAATCAAATGAAAGTCCACACACTACAATGCAACACAGTAAAACCGTATATATATATAATTTGAACATACTAAAAATATTGCTTGATTTTCTAATGCTATATGTGCAACTTGAAACAAAATATTTACTTGAGAAAAAAGATTTTGGACTATTTCGCTCAATACGTTTTTATTTCATACAGCCACCCTCTAAAAGTAAGTGACAAGCAGTGAAACGTAAAACTCAACATTGTTAACCACTTTACACATATAATGCTATGAATACAAATTTACCTCATCGCCAATGATGCGAAAATATTTAGCCCTACATAAGAATTGCAGTTTACGCTTTATCATGTATTGCAATATCAGACCATGATAATGAGAGAAATATTTTACTTTTTCAGTTCAACTGGAGCTGATATTGCCCCTAATCCTGCTTCTACTTGCGCTTCTGGCACTACTAATAATTGCTTTGATTGTGAGAAGAAGGAAGAGAAGGTAATAACCTCACTAATTACTGATAAGTCTTGATGAATCTATATCAGTATAATTAAAGTAATTTGCCAACAAATAGTTATACAAATGTTGTGAATCTGTATTTTCATATTTCTGCTATGCAACATCGTATTTGCCCACACATACAGCAAGTCAAAATTTATTAAACATGTTGTATACTTTAGATTATATATATTGCAAGGTAAACTAAATTTTATATTTCTTTTTATTATGCCTTGTTGAATCCTGCATGACACATGGGGTTAGCGAACCTCTGACAGCTGCCTCCTCAGTTTTATTGGTCAAATAGACAAGGTTTGGAATTGCTACTTTACATAACAACATATGGTTTGTTTATAAATTTAAAAACATAAAGTTTCGACACTGTTTAAATTACTGCTTAATGGTGTAATACGCACTGTGCATCTTCGAGACGGCTTCCATTACTGTGTAATGGTGTCGTACACACGATACATCTTCGAAACATTCACATTTACTGAGTAACAGTGTAATGCACATTGTACATCTTCGAGACGGTTTCTATTGCTGAGTAATAGTGTCATACACACGGTACATCTTTGAAACACTCACATTACTGTGTAATAGTTTAATACACATTGTACATCTTCGAGACGGTTTATATTGCTGCGTAATGGTGTCATACACAGGGTACATCTTTGAGATATTTTTATTGATGAGTAATGGTGCAATACACACTGGACATTTTCGAGATGGTTGGAATTACTGACTAGTTTTCTAAAAACACGGTACAACTTCGAGACGATTTACATTAGTTATAGTGTTATAGACACAGAACAACTTCGAGACAATTTAGATTACTGAGTTATGTTGTAATAGACGTGGTACAAGTTCGAGACGGCTTGCAGTATTGACTAATGGTCTAACAGACAAGGCACAACTTCGAGACGTGTTGCATTGCTTAGTTATGGTGCAATGCTCACGGTACACATTCGAGATGATTAATATTGCTGAGGTATGGTGTAATACATACGGTACAATTTCGAGACGATTTACATTTATTAGTTATGGTGCAATACTCACGGTACACATTCGAGACGATTTATATTGCCGAGTTATGGAGTAACACACACGGTACAACTTCAAGACGATTTACATTCATTATGGTGCAATACACACTGTAAAGTTTTGAGACAGTTTGCATTTCTGACTAATGGTCTAATACACAATGTACAACTTTGTCGATGTGACATGGGTTACCAATCATCCTTTTACTTTGTATACGGGTACTTAGTTCTTACATTTCATACACTGCATTCTTTTCATTTTTTGGTAGGGCTAACAAAGTGAGCGATTCTACAACGACTCTTAACAGTGAAACACCATCTGAGTTCAATGGTATGTGTGATTATATATTTGACAATACTTTGATCATGCATTTAGACATTAAATTCTAGTAAATTGCATTCTATGAGGCTAAAAGTAGTCTTGAATGAGGAATGAAATAATGTATCATAAAACAAAACATTTACTTTAAAACGATTTTGATGAATGGAAAACCTTTGGAATTTATTCATTGTCATTGAAGGAGTAAATACAAATCTTAAGTTATTTATCGACAATGGACATGCATATTTTTGTCTTTTTAGTCATTCTAGGTTTGATATTTTCTTGTGTTTAATCGATAGGAAAAATAAAAGCCATACTCCATAAGGTACATAGAGTGTATAGAACAAGCACAAGAAGATAGTTAGACAATAATCTCAGGTCATGGAAGAGTGGTGGGGTACTATTTAAAGAACCCTACAACATTTTGCACTTTTCCTTTCATATTGACGACAGTCATAAAAAATGATTCTGTTTTCAGTGGGAGGATGGAAGAATGGATCTTTAGGAGTCTCACGTCCAGCCCCTCCAATAACAAGCTTGATCTTCAATAAATCATTGATACCAGAATACCAATAATAAAATAATGCGAGGATTACAAACAGAATAGAGAGGTAGAAGCTTGGCACCTAGAAATGCGAGCATGCAGCATACTACATCAATCTGCGATGAATCATCGGTGTGTTTATGTCTTTTAAAATATGACCATGTTGTTGTATTATATTCAAAGTTGATTTTGTTTTTAAAAAATGATGACAATGATTTATACCTATCTAAGTAGAAGAGTGAACCAAATGGTTTTACTCTGTGATTGTTACAGTGTATGCTCTAAAATGTGTGTAACGCAGACACTCCTAATTGCGCTGGGGTGGCACATATGAAATTAAGAGTATCCACAGAAAAACAAATAGCAGATTTTTCTTATCTCTCTGATAGAAACATATTATAATAATGGAATATAAGATGGATGAAATTTTCATCCGGAAAGACAGGTTATGCTCAAATATAGGAAATATAGTTTGTATATCAAAAGTTCCTGAGTTTCCACTGAATAAAGATAATGTATTGCTTTCACAAAATGCCTTAAAATTATATTGATGGCTGTTTGAAACTTCCTGCTGCGGCTCCTTTTATGCAACCACCGCTCACCAGAGATGGGAGACACCGGACGTTTGGAGGGTAGATTCTAGTCAGTTCAAACGTTGTTCACAAGAGTCTTGTTAGTGTACATTATATATTTATGTATTGCATTATGCCACGAATGTGTAGAATTTGAATAAACAATATGCAGTGTATTGATTGTTGCACTGTTTTTTTCCTCATCTGTGAAATTAAAATGTGTTAATTAACGAAACATTAATGACAAAGTCGTAAATAATCACTGTCTGATGAAAATTGTTTTTAAACGGAGACGCTCTTCTTAGAGTTCGATTCTTAGTTAAACACGTTGAATATGTTATCTACTGTGCGAGCGAAATATTCAACATTTATTATATGATATAATAATGACGTGAACATAGATTTTGGAAATTTATTTTTCACATAAGAGAACATATTTTTATAAACTATCTTGAAAATTACATTATGTCGCGCCATGACGCATATATCATGTGGAATTTAATACTAAAAGTCATATCAAATGCCATATTTAATGACTGAATTGTGCTTTTCTGGCGATTTGCATACAAAAGAATCCGAACGGATGCGCATGTAATCTTTTTAAAAATTACTAATGCATGTACATATATTTTTGAAAGGGTATCATGCAAGAAATTGTAAAATCTTTCAAAAGAGCATAGAAAAGGGTCAAGTAATTACAGGAGTGACATAACAGGAAACATGACTGTTACTGTATTTTCCGTCTATGAAATCAATCAAAAAAGATCTTTCTCTTCTTTCACGCTATGATTTGTACCATTTGAAGGGAATATTCTGCACAATTCTGTATCTAGCCTGCTTCTCTGGTACATAATCCAGAAACGTAATACAATTTACATTTAATTGGCGCTAGCATAAGTGATACAAGCTAATGTACCCATAACGTTTCATGATTATTCATGCAACATTGCACAGGAAATTATGCTACATTTAAGTCCGAAGCAAAGGAAAATATTCAGCCAAACAAGAAGAGTACACACATGTCTCTTTTCCCTACTTGTAAGGGAGCCGCGGGAACTCAGTTGATACTGCATTGGACACATAATCAAATGGTCGCGGGCTCAAATCCCGCCCGTCCGGGACTACTGCCTTGGTATGTCCTTGAGAAATGCACGTTGCTCCCATTTTGTTGGCATGATATGGTGAATAAACTGTTGAAAGTGCCATTAAAAACCAACCCAACCCCTTCTACTTCTGATGATTTCAATTACGAACAGTCCCATCGTATTTCATAACTCTTTATACAAAGTGTTGTTTATCACTATGCCTTATCACTATTTCTCTGTGCTACGTTTCACTGACGGGCTCCAGTCCAACATACCTATCCGACGTTACCTATGTGTACACAATCGTACACTCATAATTCCCACAACGTTCTTTTGCATACCAGGGCCCAGCAACGTGGAACGAATTGCCCACTGAACTAAGACACAAAGACAGTGCTCTCATTCAAGAGCGCTCTCAAAACTCATCTATTTCGACTGCAAGAACAAACTTAAAGACCTATAAAATGTTTCCTACCTTAAATATTTTCAGCATGTTTTATGTTTTCTAATTTTATGGTGTCTGTTTTTATGTAATCATACCATTATATATGCTTTTTATGTTTTAGGTGTTTGTTTAATGTTGTAAAGCGCTTAGAGCTTCTAAAGATTAGACGCTATACAAAGTCCTCATTATTATTATTATTATTATTATTATTATTATTATTATTACATTTGCTAATACGTAATAGTGTCTCCATTGACACTGTACATCTTAACGATTATTCGACAGGATTCTCCAGAGATCACTTGGACGTTCGCACATGCCATTCAATGCCGTTCTATATATCAATACCTTTATGCCACGTACACTGTTCTCTTTGGAGAGAGAGAGACAGACAGAGAGACAGAGAGAGACAGAGACAGACAGACAGACAGACAGAGACAGAGAGAGATGTTTAGGTTTTATGAGTAAATACAGCGTTGTTTTAGTAAATATCTAACGACTATGTGGAAAAAATTGTATTTTCACGAAGGGTGCATCCACTAGTGACTATACAGACCATAGAAGATGTTTCCACTTAATCACGAGTGAAATATAAGTCTTTTCAGGCTCAAACGAGCACATTCAAATCTCAGTCTGGCATAAATTTTAAGTATCAAATTTCTCATAGGACTGATCAGAAATCCTTATCTATCTCTTCTTTCTTTTTTTTTTTTTTTTTGTAAGAAGAAAGAGCAAGTTATTTCTGATTGACACAGATTGAAAATAAGCAACGGAAGCTATTCCAATGCTTTTATTTCTAAGAGGTCAAGGTCACTGTCATTTATTGAAAGAAATACATTTGTCGGATCAAAAGAAGCCCAGGCAGATTTTATCATGGAGAGTTATAAACCATTCATTTAGAAAGTTTCTATATTAGTTATTATTGATTCAGTCAATCCTATCCCATTACAATTTTAAGGGATGCAGGAGCTTCTAAAAATCTTTGATTATCAGGTACTTTGCCTTCTTACTGAGAAGTCAGGCGGAACAGGCGGAACAGCGATATCGTTACCTATCGAAGGTATTCATTTATTCCTAGGAAATGCCCTGGGGGAGGTAAGTTTGCGGTTAATCCACTTGCAATTGACAAGCCTTGTTTGGATCAGAAATTCGATCATTTTGAAAAAGAAACACCTGACTTATATCCAACTTGTGAAGATACTAGAGGTTTGACAAAGAAAGATCTTGAGAATGATGTTGGTCAGAAACATTATTGTTTGACTATGTCACTTTTTCTCCTGGCATGGATCAATGAAGAGGTATTAATCATTGCGATCTACTGTTTACTACTCATTCTCTTTATTCTAATCACGGTGATAAAAGACAATCACTCAAAGGGCTATTAACGAAAGCCACAGAAGTATCTGCTTGGAATTTTTTTCTTAAAAATGTGTGGGTTCCTTAGACAAAACTGACACAACCTGAGGTTGCCACTGGTGACAAGTGGGCAGTGAGCTACGAAATTATTGTTTCCTAAGGTGTATAACTGATAATTCTTAGTCTAGCCTTTTGAAACTTCTTTTTCTGATTATTTGGGAGCCTATAAAGCTTATCGCAAGATCCTGAATCTGTATCATTGGCTGAAAATTAAAAGTGATGTTTTTAAATACTGTATATCTTGTAACACCTGTCCAGTGGTAGGAAAACAATATCGGAAGACATCTAAGGCTGTAACGTATTCCTGCATTTGATGATCCATTTAGCAGAATAATGGTAGACTGAGTGGGTCCCGTATCTAAGACCAAGTCAAAACTAAAATTAATATATGGTAGACATACAAGGGAAAAGAGTTGTCAGCTTTATTATAGAGTTATGGTTGTCTTATTCATACCTCAAAATCCTCTTCAGGCTAAGTATTAAAGTCCTTATAAAGTTAAAAGGAAAGTAAGTTAATTGAACTACATCATTAATTCTCCTAGGATGTTAATGTTAAAGAAGTATGTTGATAGCGACAACCGTGTTAATCATGCAGCCAGTTTAGTTGTAACTGTCCCAAACTGTGGGGATGTAGGCGATAGAATGCACTGTAGTGACTTCTTTAGTGTAACTAACTTCGGACTAATCAGGTCCTGAAACTTTCGCATCTACAGCCACAAGAAAAGAGTCACTAAAACAGCTATTATCTGAATATGATCACCTGTTTCCAGATGTTCCAACATGAACAAATAAAATCTATCATGGCGTTGAAATTGCAAATTCCCCACCTGTGAAACTACATCCGTACAGGATGAACCCTCTCAAACAGGAATGTCTGATAGAAGAAATTTACTATTTGCTGGAGAATGATTGATAGAACCAGGTGAAAGTGACTTGTATTTACCATAGTTGTTTTGTGTGCCGAAACCAGATAATATTCTCCGCGTGTGCGCCGACTATAGAAAAGTGAACAGTGACCAAAACAGATTCATTCCCATTGGCAATAATCGATGACTGCATTGACACATTTGGTAATGCAACATATGTCAGCAAGTTTGTTCTCTTGACCGAATTCTCACAAATTCCACTGATGGAAAGAGCAAGGAAAATTTCGGCACTTGTAACTCAAGATGGACTTTATCAATATAAAGTGATGCAGTTTGGGATGAAAGGTTCTTCTTGCACGGTTCAAACGTTTAATGAACACGAGCACATCTGGTCTAGATAATTGTTACGCTTACATCGAAGACGTCATCATCTTAAACGACAGATGGAAAGATCAGTTAGGAACACATCAGGGGTTAAGATAATCTAACTGAAGATGCAGTTTCAAGTGTATAGTAGTATTATATTGATTCACGTATATTTTGTGTAATTCATAAGACTTCTGCTTATGTGATCTTATTCAATTGTATATTTGGCAAAACTAACTAATGGGGCAGAGCTTAATGTAAGGAATATTGTGTTCAGAAATAAACAACAAAAGTAGCTGTTATTGGTGCATTATGTTAGAGTTGTACTTTATGACAGGCTATAAGAAGTCGAGTCTTTTGGCAACATGTACTCTTATGATTTGTTTTTTATAAATGTAATACAAATCATTGAAAATTTAGCTATCGTGACTGGATAACTCTTACCTCTGTTTAGGTCCAGAAGAGTTGTCTCTCTTTATAATACAATGGGGTACCTGGATCTGTGCTTGTCAAATTGACAATCTAATATTGTTCTCTATGACAGTGTGTGACACATATGATGAAGTAGGATAGAAAGTATTTTCATATCAGCAAACATTAGTATTGAAGTCAATGGAAAAACAATTGGTACCGAGATACCATATATGAGTTAACGATTGGAAACGTCGAAGGCCCCAGACTCCCATTTATGATACATTTTCGGTTTTTCATTATTCAAGCGGTCGAAACTAGGTCGCAGGCACGGAACAGGGAAACATCCGCTGCGTAAGATGAAGGTTCCGGAAGCCGTGACAAATATCTAGCGTGATGACTGTTTACTTGAGCAAGGGCATGATGCATACTTGAGCACAACCAAAATCGAGAAACATTATAAAGGTTATGCAAGTGTGAAATTTGTAGGAAGGGAAGGGCTAATGTATGGACAATTTACATCGATGAAGGATAGAACCATCTTTTAACTTGTTGTCCCTGAGAAATACGGGTTCTGTGTACTTAGAGTGGCACACTTGTTTAGTAGGGTAGGGTACTTTAGTAGGAAAAAGACGACTAGCAAGGTATTAGCCCCGTTTTACTGGCCCAGCGTCAATAGCGACGTAGCAAAATTATGTCGGACTTGGTTATGTTTGCCATAAAATAGTAGTAAAAGGCATATTCAATGTATTGTGCACTGTGGTCATCGAACCCAAGTCGAGTAGCAAACTGCAAGAAAACCTCAGTAGATAAATTACCAGTGAGTACCCATGAGGGTGGAAAAATAGGAAATAGAAAGGTGAGAGTGTGTCCAGAGTTAACTGACGGTCAGCGTCAACAAAGCAGGGAGATTTTAAACAGGTACGCAGAGATATTTCCTGACTGACCCGGTCCGGTCATACGGGGTTAAAAGGTTTTCACACGAAAGACGTTCAACATTTCACCGCTATAGCTAGTCTGTTGACGGGCTTAACTAGGAAAGGGCAACCAAATAAAGTTTCTTGGGGTTGATGCCAAGAAAGAGCGCACACCAATGTTATGTTGCCGGAGCTAAATAAATCGTTTGGATTGAGAACTGATGCGTCCAACAGAGGATTAGGAACAGTTTTACAGCAAGAGGAAGAGGGTGTAAAGTTGCTTATAGCTTATGCTAGTAGGACATTTTTGTTTCGGAAGCAAAACTACTCCGTGATCGAAATGGAACGTTTGGCACTAGTGTGGAGAAAAGGGCAATTTTACACGTACATTTTCGAACGGGAATCTGTCCTTGAAATGGACCACCATCCTCACATATATTTGAATAAAGCGAAAGTCGCCAAAGCAATATTGATGGGTTGGACATTGACTTTACAGCCATATCGTTTTCGGATCCGGGCGATTAGAGGGTCGGAAAATGAAGGGGCCGATTATTTAGCAGAGTGTGATTTGGGGACCGTTTTACCACGTAACTCTAGTATCGCAAATAATGCGATTCAGTATTTATTGATATTTATTCACATTTCTTGATTTCCTAAAAATGTTATAACTTTTTTAAGGGTAGAAGCATTGCCTTGTATCTGCGTTTACTTAATGTCAATGCATTAGATATGAACAGAAATGTGCTTGGGTTTCTTTACCGCGCACAGTGCTACCGGAGAGTGGTTTATTTTCGTCTTTAGCTTTTTCAAAATACTGAATTTGGTTCACCCAATACTGCACGAGCAAAGTGCACGCAGTGAGAAACATAGTTATCTTAGGTCTCTCTGATCGTTGATTTCATCATAATTAGGGTACTTATAGAGTAAAGTCTAACTGTATTATCACAATACAGCGAGGTTTGTCAGGAAGCTGTCCACTTTACGGGAGCAGACTTCAGTTGCAGTGGTACGTGAAATAATTATTTTTCCACTTCCGGTCTTATGTGATAGAATTGTAAGATATATTGGATTTAATGTGTAACGAAGCCAATTCATGTGCGCGGATGCGTAGTGTATATTACTGGATTCGTATTTAACCGTGTCTCGCGTACTATACGGCTGTAGTCATTATATTTTAGCTAAAGTTGGATGGGGAGTCGTTCATCTCCGTGGGTTTTGCTTAGCCTGTATGCTGCTGTCGATGGTGACGTTGGCTCGGTGGACGGTATCGGTTTACTCCCAGTGAGTGACCAAAGTTTTGGACCACTGTGTCAGCAAGAGAATATGAAGGCTCTCGAGGGATCATTCGGCAAATTGAGTTATGCGTTGGGGGCTCCTTGACTGTTATACAAGAGCTGTGGAGTAGGAAGAATCGGAAATATTCCGCAATCGTCTCCTGGACGCCATAACAATATTCAGTATCACTATATGATTTAAATCTTTAATTCAGTATCGCTCTATTAGTGAATATATATATATATA
>JAECUM010048102.1:0-27591 GCA_016617855.1 Megalonaias nervosa
ATACGCAGATATAAACATTCTTGCGAGCGTCTGCAGTTGATTCTAGATCAATGATCAATTTCCACAAATTAGTCACTAGTGACGTATGAAAATAACGATGAAAAGTATTAATAGTCCCCGTTTTCTAAATTAATTTAATATGGTACACATTTTCATCACAATTCTTTCTGCTTTCTGTTCTCCCCTCCGCTCTCATGCATAACGGACAAATTGCGCAGAAATGTGGAATGAGAGAGAAAAGGAATTTGGGCTGGATTAAAACCCTGATATAGAAATTACACCAAGTAACCTACAAGAATATGGTTCGTCGTAACGATACGTGTGCACTTTCCTTGGGATTTTTCTACAGTGTTTATCAATGATGGCTCCGGTTACACCTTCTTTTGGAGCGGTCGAGGAAGTGAAGCGCGCCGTGAGGCTGGTGTCGGCTTTGCAGTGAATACAGCACTGATTGGCAAATTGGCTGGACCTCCCAAGGGAGCAAACGACAGACTCATGACCATGAAACTCCCCCTCTTGTCTGGAAAAAAAGCACCTTATCATCATCAGTTGCTACGCTCCAATCATGGCCAACCCGGATGAAGTGAAGGCCAAGTTCTATGAGGATCTTCACTCCGTCATCGCTGACGTTCAAATGACAATAAGCTCGTCATTCTTGGCGACTTCAATGCAAGAGTAGGCTGTGATCATGTTGCTTAGGATGGAGTGCTAGGAAAACACGGAGTGGGCCATTGTAACAGCAACGGTCTCCTCTTGCTCCAGACTTGCGCCGAGCATGAACTGCTGGTCACCAATACAATCTTCCGCCTCCCTACCAGTAACCCGACATCACGGATGCACCCTCGCTCTAAGCACTGGCATCTCATCGACTACGTCATTGTCAGGAAAAGAGACAGGCAGGATGTGCGTGTGACCAAGTCCTTGTGCGGCGCCGACTGCTGAACAGACCACCGCCTCATCATCACCAAGCTCAACATCCGCATTCAGCCCAAAAGACGCCCGCAGGAAAAGAAGGCTCCTAAACGACTAAACATCACCAAGCTGAAATGCACCAGTACCAAACAGTTGCTAGTGGATGCCCTGGAAGATCGTTTGAAATCCACCCCTCTGGACAATCAAAATGTGGAGACCGACTGGGCGGCATTCAGAGAGCTGGTCTACAGCACAGCTTCGGAAATCCTAGGACCCTCAACCAGAAAACACCAAGACTGGTTTGATGAGAACTGCGACGAGATCAAGCAGTTGCTGGATGAGAAACACCGCCTCCATCAAACCTACCTCAACAGCCCCAAGTCCACCGCCAGGAAAGATGCGTACAACAATATACGCAAAACTGTACAGCAGAAACTTCGTCAGATGCGAAACACATGGCTGAGAAACAAAGCTGATGAGATCCAGTGCTACGCAGACAGGCATGACATGAAGAACTTTTACAATGCCCTGAAAGAAGTGTATGGACCTAAATCCTCTGGATCATCACCCCTTCTCAGCGCAGACGGGAACACACTAATTACTGACAAAGAGAAGATTCTTGAACGATGGGCTGAACACTTTGGCAGCGTCCTAAATCGCCCTTCATCCATCAACGATGAAGCCATCAGTCGTCTCCCCCAATTACCCATCAACGAAGCACTGGATGACCCTCCAACCTTGCTTGAGACACAGAAAGCGATACGTCTGCTCTCCACTGGCAAAGCTCCTGGTTCAGACTCCATCCCATCTGAAGTCTACAAGGAAGAGGGCACAGCCCTGATAGAAAGGCTCCACCAAATGTTTTACTGATGTGGCAGCAAGAGAAGATCCCCCAGGAATTCAAAGATGCTTCCATAATCCACCTGTATAAGTGCAAAGGAAACCGCCAGGCCTGCGACAACCACCGGGGTATATCCTTGCTCTCAATCGCAGGAAAGATACTCGCCAGAATCCTACTGAACCGCCACACTACGCACCTTGACCAGGGACTCCTGCCAGAAAGCCAGTGTGGATTCCGGAAAGAACGTGGGACCTTCGACATGGTGTTTGCTGCGAGGCAGCTACAAGAGAAATGTCAAGAGCAAAACGCCGACCTTTTCTCCATCTACGTCGACTTGACAAAGGCCTTTGATACTGTCAACAGAGAAGGTTTGTGGAAGGTAATGGCCAAGTACGGGTGTCCGAAAAAATTTATATCCATGGTGCAGCATTTCCACGACGACATGCAGGCACGAGTCCAGGGAAATGGAGAGACATCTGAGCCATTCCCAGTAACCAATGGCGTCAAGCAGGGTTGTGTTATGGCACCAACAATGTTCAGTCTATTGTTCTCCGCCATGCTGACCAATGCTTTCAGAGACGGAGATGTTCGAGTCGGCATTACGTACCATACAGATGGAAAACTGTTCAACTCCAGGAGGCTTAAAGCGAAAACCAAGGTTATGACAGACACCATCAGGAGCTCTTATTTGCTGATGACTGCGCCCTCAACGCTGGCTCAGAAGCCGACCTGCAACGCAGCGTTGACAAGTTCTTCAGCTCCTGCACAAGCTTCGGTCTCACCATCAGTACAAAGAAGACTGAAGCCCTGCATCAGCCGGCCCCTGGAAAGCAATATGTTGAGCCCAACATCACCGTCAACAGCCAAAAACTCAACGTAGTGAACCGCTTCACCTACTTTGGCAGCACACTGTCACAGAGCGTCACCATTGATGACGAGGTGAACCTCCGCATTGCCAGAGCCAGCGCAACTTTCGGCAGACTGTATGCCAACGTCTGGAATAGAAGAGTCATCAGCATCACGACCAAACTAAAGGTCTACAGGGCAGTTATGCTCCCCACACTACTTTATGCATGCGAAACGTGGACGGTGTATCAACGCCATGCCAGGAAGCTGAACCACTTTCACACCACAAGTCTCAGGAAAATCATCAACATCAAGTGGCAGGACAAGGTTCCAGACACCAAGGTCCTCGCCCAAGCAGGCCTCCCCAGCATCCACACCATCCTGATGCAGTCCCAGCTACGCTGGGCGGGACATGTTGTACGCATGCCAGATCATCGGCTGCCTAAGAGACTCTTCTATGGCGAGCTACAGCAAGGACAGCGATCCCATGGAGATCAGAAGAAACGCTTCAAAGACAATCTGAAAGCTGCATTGAAAGCGTTCAACATAAACCCTGATTCATGGGAGCAAACAGCCAGCGATCGAGTCACTTGGCGTTCCTACGTGCACAAAGGCTCCAAGTTGTGCAAATAAAACAGGACAGCAGCTGCAGAGCTGAGGAGGCAAGCCAGAAAAGCACGTGCCATCAACCCTCCTGGAGATGTCCCACTCATCCCTTGTCCCTTCTGCAACCAAACCTTTCGTGCAAGGATTGGCCTCATCTGCCACCTGCGCATGCACAGAACAGAACCAGCCCCTCTAACCCTCGGATGACGAGAGTGGTCTTCGTCGACTCGACGGACGAACAACATTATTAATGATCAATGTTGCAAACCAGTAAATTCCTCGGTTACGTGGTACACATATTGTGATATATTTAATGTTATGTTTTGTTGTTTTTTCTTAAACATACCATAATGTTCTAAAAAATTGATTATTATTATTTAAATATGAAAATGTCCAAAGGCCTCTCTCTCTCTCTCTCTCTCTCTCTCTCTCTCTCTCTCTCTCTCTCTCTCTCTCTTGACCATCGTAGCAGGATACGGGCTAAAATCTATGAAATGGCGAACGTAGAGGATTTTCGTTTGTCATCCCACGATATCTCTGGACTTATGAATGATGGTCAAAGCTAAGTCAAACCGACCAAAGGATGAGAGAGAGAGAGAGAGAGAGAGAGAGAGAGAGAGAGAGAGAGAGAGAGAGAGAGAGAGAGAGAGAGAGAGTTTTAAAGTCAAACCGACCAAAGAGAGAGACAGAGACAGAGACAGAGACAGAGTTTTAAAGTCAAACCAACCAGGGAGAGAGAGAGAGAGAGAGAGAGAGAGAGAGAGAGAGAGAGAGAGAGAGAGAGAGAGAGAGATAGAGAGAGAGAAAGTGTGTTTATGGTCGGTTGTACTGTTGCTAAAGCAGAATAATGACTTAGATCAACTGTAAATATATTAAAATATTTTAATTACCTCTTGTTGGTTCGTCAGTTGGCTTAGTTTCTATTCCACATTAATTTCCATGCGCCGGTATGTGAATGGTGTAGCTATCCAAGTGTTGCTAGTGCTTTACTTTTATCATTAAAACCATCTTTCATGTTTAAATCATAAGTGTGTATTATATTGATGTAATCAATGTGAAGAAAAATAGAAACCAAGAAAAGAAAACAATCAGCTTATCAATATGCAGAGGTGATTGTAAATAGCAACTAAAGGCATAGAACTACATTTTGTAGCGGACACACTTGGAGATGTGAGGAGTTCATTCACTAGGTCAATACACGGCTGCCTGTAGTAAATCTGAACTCCGTGCAAAGGGCAAATATATGTATTTGTATGTGATATAAATAAAATATATGTACAGTATGTACGCTGTATCAATGATATACCACTTGTTGTATAAATTTTTCATTAACAGGAAACGAAGCTTGCTGAGTTTCCTTTTAATGAAAAATTTATACAACAAGTGGTATATCATTGATACAGCATACATACTATACATATATTCTATATATATATATATATATATATATATATATATATATATATATATATATATATATATATATATATAATCTATGTTTTTTTAAGTAAGGTCACCTCATTGATGATATAAGTACTGCACTTAGTTTAATAAAAGTCGAAACAGAAAGAGTTGCAAAAGTATTGACAAGTTTAGCAATTCGTATGCAAGATCATTTCCTTAATGTACATGGATATTGAAAAATTTCTCATCTGTAATCTTAGTGTTCTCATCGGAGATCTTGATGATTTAAGTATACGTACCAAGTTTAATTAAAACTGAATAATAGTCTCTAGATTCATAACAAAATCTGCCAATCAGATGCAAGATTACCTCATTAATATGCCTGAAGCGAGTTCAAATGCATCCCTAATATTGATTTTACAAGCCCATATTCAAAGTTTGATCAAAATTAGATCAGAAATGCAGTTTCCAGAGTGGATGCAAACCGAGTCGATCTGATGCAAAATAACCTCATTGATATGCATAGTTCTTACCCATTATCAAACTCTTCTGAGGTCTTGAAGATATAAGATCACATTCCAAGTTTAATCAAATTTGATCAGTAATGTCATTTATATAGTGACAATTTTTTTATATAAATATTTCCATAAATCACTTAACATAATTTAACCAAATTATGCAAAATTAAACAGAAAAATCATGGCATTAAGGTCTTTCAAGTGTGTTTAAATTATGGCTTTCTATATATAAAACATCTCAATCAGACTTGAACCAATTTTAAAAATAAAAAATGTCCTCGTATGAAGGCATTAATGTTCCTATAAATGATACAAATGATATAAATAATGGATGTATACTCTAAGAACAGCAACAACCCCCCACCAACTTTCTTTTAATCAACCTTTCATCATAAGCAATATAATATTAAGATATTTTCAGACTTACATTCTACAAAACCCCAATTATTTTGCTAACTGCTCTTGTATTTGGCTATTAGACAGATGCCACCCAGGTGAATGAGCTCATGCCCACTTGCGCATCCTGTTCGGTATTGACACCATAACTACCATAATGGATGCTATGACTAATCAGAATGGTACTTAGATTGCTATTAGGCATATACACATGTCGATAAGGACTGAGCATTGATATTTCAAGCCAAAGGACTGAATGTCAAATCAATTGAAATGAATCAGCATTTATTTCAAAATTGTCATTGGCCTTCTGTTAAAGAACAGTATCAATGAAACAATTTTCAGTATGATCTCCATGGCAATTGTTTTCAATACAGGTGTAGTACCATGACCTCATTAGCAGATGTTGTCAATACAGATAGCACCATGATTTCCATGGCTATTGTTTTCAATAAAAGCTTAGCACCATGATCTCCATAGTGGCTGTTTTCAATATAGACTTAGCACCATTTCCATTTCAGACCAATTATACCACAAGACAAGAAAGTTATAACCATCATTTCATCTATTTTGAAGAAGTAGTGACAACTAATTGTAACAAGATAACCGAGTTGGGATTTCAAACTTAAAACAGAACACTGTTGATGGTAATACAAATATAATGTTTATTGATGTATGATTTAAATAAGAAAATAAATATGACTGATATATGCGTGTATGGGTCCAAATATTGGACAAATTAACATAATACACACGAAACCTAAAAATGCAACAAACATAAATACAAATGAATGACTTTACATAGCACAGGGACAAAGATGAACAAATCACAGCAATTTCACACGATGAAAATAACGGGTGTTTTACTCAATAGTAAAAAATGAAGTATTCACTCAACTAGTGAAAAATGAGATATTGTTTTACTCAAATAGTAAAATGTGGTGAATTGATTGGAGAGGTATTATATGAAAATATCTTATACACTCCCAAAGCAATGGGGATAACAAAACCCCAAAAATTAGCCCACGGCTAAACGACTACGTACATGGAGTAACACAAAAACACTCCATCAAAATTACACTTGGCTACCAGTCACACTGGTCAATCAAGTAAGTATCATTACAGGTAGTCACCGACCACCTATCAATTCCTTCTGTGGTTAGCTCTGTAGCTGGTACCACGTCGACCACGATCCCTCTGATCACTCTGATCAGCTCTACACCCTGGTCACTCTAGTCACTCTAGTCAGCTCTACAGCTGCTATGTTCACTCTGGTCACCCTGGTCACTCTAGTCAGCTCTACAGCTGCTATGTTCACTCTGGTCACGCTGGTCACCCTGGTCAGCTGAAAATACAACTAATACTGTGTATTATTCATGACACAGGCATATAAGATAAAACGTAATGACGTTATATACGGTAAGTTATGTAAATTACGTTATCGGAACAATATTACAGAACAATAAACAGGTTCGAAAGTGAACCTGTGTCCGATGAGATTCCTATGGTACTAAACGTTTCTTAATAAAATGCAACTTTATATTGCTGATATAAGATCTCTTGCTAAGTCACAACAAGAATAGAAAAATATTTGCGTTATACTGCGCAAGCCAAAACTACATTGAAAACATACAAAAATGAATGTGGTAATACCAAAAATAGCTATAACTTACAATATACAAAAGAAATAATAAACATAAGGAATTTATAAATTACATACCTCTACAGCTGAAGATGTGCAAGTCCCAAAGTAGACTGCTTACTGACAAGACTTTCCGTAATGTGAAGATATCACTTTAGGGTGAGGCATTTATACACAGACGATGTAGCCTATATCGTCTGTGAAATTCGGTTTTTCCTATCGAAAGCACTTTGCACATGCGGCATAGGATGAACCAAACTCTCTGTTTGGAAATAATGTACAATATACAAAAATCACCCTTGGGTACCGTTGTACACAAAAAAAATGAAACCCAAGTACATGTATTTAATAAATAGAGAGATTCATACAATTCTGTGACACTAATGATCAATTTAAAGTACCAAACAGACAATGATCTGGACATAAGAATGCAAATGCTAGCATCCAATCTTTTTAACCTACCAAGTTTTTCGAACAGCTGAACATTAAATATGAAAATTTATGGTGAAGCAATGCAAATATTAATCTTCCTTTATGGGAAGGCAAAATAATGAAGACACTGAAAAACTATTACCTTTGTGCTGTGCCAGCATATACAACTAATTACAAAATTTTCAAAGGAACTGAACTCATCTAATACCTTTAGATAGCATTTTAGCATACTGATGCCTTCTGTATTCCAAATCAAAGCTTTGTTCTTAGATCTACAGACTTCATGAAGAATAAAGACAGTCTTGACACAGTTGAGTGAGGATCTTCTTTAAAAACATGGTTGTGAAATCCCTCCAATGAAATTATTTGAAAACAATGAGAAATAACTGAGAAAATACAAATATGTCATTTTTTTTAACAGCTCCATGACTAATAAGTATTCAAGTCATCAACAAGAAATGATATTCTTATAAAGTTTTCATGACCATGACAATTTTTTTAAAATCTAACATAAATTTTAAAAAATTTGCACAACAAAAACATACTAAAAAAGTATTGATTACATAAAAGTAATATCCACAATAACATATCTACTCTTACAAAGACTGCACAGATGAGTCATTTTGGAAATAAAAAAATAATCAACTTTATAAAAGATAAATTAATAAAAAAGACAGTACAGTTCAGTCATCCATATTCAGGAGAATAACTTACTGGAAGGCCTTAAAGATCCCAAGAAAAATAAATATTCCACTCCAACACTTTCCTCTAAAAGAGACAATTATTTTGTCTGTTGAAAAGTAACCAACAAAAACTCTGATCTGAATATCTCAAATCAAACATTTACAGTCAAACCTACTTATCTTGACCTTGGTTATCTTGAGAACCCGTGTATGTCGAGCATTTTGGTCAGGTCCCGAAAAAATCCTTCGTTGTTAAGCTAATTTTTCCCCGCTTATCTTGACCCCTGTTAAGTCGATAACCCCGTTATGTCGGGCATAAGTTTCGGTCCGAAGTAACATGTGGACCCACTTAATTCGACAAAATGCAACTTTTAATGTCCATCTCAGAGAAATTTTACAAGAAATGATCCGGCGTTTCCACTATTACCGGTACCTCGTACTGGCAAGGATGGAAACAGTTGGTACAAGACCAAATTTTATCGGTACAAATGCTAATCAACCAATCTCATCAATGCATGGTTTATCACTTACACAGAGTGGAGAAAATTGTCATGTAAACAATACTTTAGAGCAGGGAAAATGAATGCATGCATTTCTGACCTTGACGTAAGCTGCATTCAAAATCGACATTATCACATGTCCACACCACGACAATATAGTTTGTCCCACACAGCATCGTGAATTTGATCTTATCTATAACTCAGAAAATTGTCAGGTTAACATCATTAACTGTAGCTAAAAATACCTAATTTGTTTTACACAATATATTTAAAACAAATTCGGTAATAATTAAAGTGTTTTCATGCTTGGTGCAAGTGTAAGCCTTCAACTTCAACATGGCTAGATCATGTGACTCACAATAATCTATTAAAAAACCCTCAAAACTCCAAACTAAGCTTCCACCGTCACTTAACCCCCCCCCATTGGTTATTAATTTGTTTTGAGCAAGAGTAATAAAAGCACCAATGGTATTGTAAAAAAAAAAAGTCTATAGCGCCCAGTATTTTTTTATGAAAATGGCGGTTGCTGTGCCATGATTACATATTCTTCAACACAAATGGAATGAAGCAGAAGGTGACTGATAGGATTAAAATTTGAAACAGAAAGAAGAGTGCTTTCATTTGTGTTGTTTTTATCTTGAATTTCAAAGTCTTGCAATCCATAAAAGAGATTAGCCGACTCTCCTTCTGGTGCTGTGTTCTTGCTGACGATCACTGATCAAAGTCGGGAGGGATAAGGGACTACAACTGTATGAATGGAATAAGTTGTCTTCTAACTGCATGAATGGAATAAGTTGGCTTCATACAGAATTTGATGTTGAGACAGTTAACGTTAAAGACTTTAAACACATTTTACAGTTTGTCGGTACATGAATACTGACAGCCCTGTCTTTTCCCGGTACAGAATCAAAATTTATCGGTAAAAACCGGCATGTACTGGTGTAAAGGAACCTCTGACAATCAAAAATAAAAAGATTGAATTTCATGCACATTATTGGTCAGTTACATTTTGCTGCTAGTCACAAGTCAACTCTAACAAAAGAAAACACTTTCAAAAAAATTAGTCCTACATGTACATATATTTCAATTGGCCTAGATTTTGGATAGCGTGAGAAAATCATTGTCTTGCAGACGCTACCAAAGGGATGAGGCTATTCACAGGGAAATAAAAACAACTTTAAACCACTGACATTGTTGCAGTAACTTACTGTTGTAAAAAATATGTGATTTGTTACTTAATCTCATTTAAAAGACCTCCAATTTTCTTTTTTTCTCCAACCAGGCATGACTGAATTATTATTTTTATTGTGCATTAGAAATGTCATTTGTTTTTAGAAATAAAACTCCTCATTTTTGGTACTTCAGATGCATAGTCATTGTTCTGCAGTAGATTTATCGACTAAACCCTGATATCTCGGGACCTGGTTATGTCGACGTAATGGAGATAACCGGATTTGACTGTATTTTGGACAAGTTTATTGTGTCAAAACATTTTACCTTGGATTATATTACCAGTAATGAAATTCATGCAGAACACCCACAAGTTTTGAAACATAAAATATATTTTAAAAAATCAAATGTGTTTAGGATGTCAAGTTTGTCATTTGGAATTTGTGCAAGTAAAAATATGACGGTCGAGAATCATCCGTATTTGACCTTCTATCTTGAATCTGCATGTTATAAACAAAAAGTTCACAACTTTTCAAATACACTTAGATGCAATGATGTAAAAATAAAATCTATTACTTTCCTGCAGGTTTGTATCATACACATTTAAAAAAAAACCAAAGCAAAGAAATGCACATTTGCTCGAATCAAATCTTGACTGTTGGAGAAACCTTGCAAATTGATTTAATTTGCCTCATCCGAGTTCTGCTACCGTAAAAAAATAAATAAAAGTTTACACTTGCCCGATGTTTCTTAACCAAACAATGGTTTCACCCTGAGCATACCAGCAGTGACCACTCCAAATATGCAACACTTGTTTTGTTTGATGAGCAAGGCATTGTTCAGATTAAAGGCATATTGTGTGAAGCAATGTTTAAGTGTATCCTGTCTTAATTGTGCTTACCATACTCCACTCACACTGTCAGTCAAACTCAAACATGTCAACATGTTGGTTCAAAAGCAAAGCAGCTTTTATTTTACAGGATAGGATCCAAGCAATTCATTTGCCGATGGTGGGAAAAGTAGTTGTGTTATCACAGCAGAAGAGGAAGTCACCTTTTGCACCAGTGTGACAGGTATAGTTAGGTATCTGCAACTATCTGCCCATGAATTAAAGCTATCTCTAAAGAAAATGTCTTTGAGAAAAGATGTAAGATACATTAGGGTCAGTGGTCATACAATATTCAAAATGTGTTAGTGAAGGCAGGTGAAGTTTTGGTTCATGGGTAATAACAAATAGAAATATATGGCTTTGTTTGATTTTATATTCATCACAGGCTTCTCATGTAAGTCAACTGTTATTTAATCTTGGTGATTTGAGCCACTGACTAATCCAGACATTATTTTTATAGCACAAACAAAGATCCATGTATATTTTTAAGTCAGTAATGGTTTCTTTTCTAGGATGAATTAAGGTAAAATAATCTTGTGTGAAAAGCATATACCCATAATTATGATTTTGCTGTACAGTGCATGCAAAACAATCTTGTTAATAATAACAATAAGAATAATAATAACAACAACAACAATGGTATTCAGTGCATGGTATCTCCTCAAAATTCAAATTTAAAAGGTGCACCTGCATATTGTGATCACCTGTGTTATTGTCAGACCTGAATATATATATGTATATATATATATATATATATATAGAGAGAGAGAGAGAGAGAGAGAGAGAGAGAGAGAGAGAGAGAGAGAGAGAAAAAGGAGAGAGAGAGATGGGCTGAAACACAAGCATATGTTAGCTTTGCACATAAAAAAATGACACTTTAACATTGTGTGTATTTGGAAAAAATAATCTTTTCTGGGTATATTATAGTTTATTTCAAGCAAATATTATAAATATTAAAATGATTTGAATGCACAGTACACTATGATGTTATAAATTCCTTTGTATGGTGTCACTCTAACAAAATAAATAACATTTACATCTAAATCATACATATTAAACCAAATGCACATGATGTTCATAATAACAAATATTTTATAGCATCATGAAACACACGTCAGTCTCTCAATGGGAATGACTCTACCTTGTGAAAAGAATTTCCAGGAGTTCAAAATAAGACCATTTCTTCCATTTAATTGTCTAGTGCTGAAACTACCTCAGATATTCTTCAGCCATAGGAAGATTTTCAAATTAGATGCTGTGGATTATACATATTGGACGTCAGCTTGGCACTATTTTCATCCATGACAAAGTAGAAATAATTAGAACTCATTTGGTGAAACCCCATGTCATAATGATCACCGATTCAGTGGTAGTAGTGACATCAACATTTCTAAGACAATCATCATGGCAGCCAAATGGGATGTATGACTGGCATAATTTTCATTAGGAAGGGCTAGGTACCATAAGAAGTCATTTGGTAAAAACTGAGGTTGATGAAGCCTTCCATTTGGAGTGGAGTAGAAATAACAATATTTGCAAGATATGACTTTCCATTTAAGAGGGGTAGAAATAAAAAGATTTTCAAGATGGTAATATTGGATACCAGTTGGTACCATTCTCATTTAAGACCAACTGGACATCATAAGAAAGTTGTCTGGTGAAATTCCCACATTGATATAAAATTCTGCGTTATAATAACAAGATACAATGGCAGCCATTTTGGATGTCAGCTTAGCAATATTTTCATTTTGGATGACGTAGATATCATAAGAAATTTCTTAGTGAAAACCCCATTTGATATGACCTTCCAATCAGGAGGAGTAGTAATAACATGATTATCAAGATAGCCATTGTGGTGGCCATATTGGATATCAGATTGGCACCATTTTCATTTAGAACCAATTTAATATTATAAGAAGTCTTTGAATGAAAACCCACTTTGATATAAGCATCCATTCAAGAGGCCTACCAATAAGATTTTAAAGATGGCCATTGTGGCAGCTATACTGATTATCCAAGCAGCAACATTTTCATTGAGGAACAACTAGACCATGGGATGAATGTGCATGAAACGTTTCAAGGCAGTCCTCCAAACAGTTTTGGTGGAATATAGGTAATAAACTTGTGATAACAGATGGACAGATGACAGATGATGGATGATGGACAACAGACCATCCCATAAGCTCTTCTGGTCTATATCCAGTAGAGCTAACAAGCGATTCACAACAACAAAATTCTTGAGTATAAAAATGAAAATATTTATAGGTTACTGTATTTGTATGGGAAAATATGAGCGAGTTTTTCGGATGTGTATACTGCACGACCATGGGAGTGCAGTATATCCATCTGACAAAACGAGTTCATATGTTCCCATACAAATGCAGTAACCTTTTTATTATATGCTCATTTACTTATTCTACCCAAGGCTTAAATATATAAACAAAAATACACTACAAGAAATAAAGTAACTGAATGTATGCTGTATTCCAAACTAAATACACAAGCGCAGATTCATCATTACACAATAACATTATTAATGTGCAGGTAACTCCGCCGAGATAAATTTGAAGTTAGTCACGCGCTAGACATAAGTTTCAAAAGAAAATGGCATTTTGGTCTACTTAAAATTGAAATTGGAGTCATATTGTGAATGAATGCGAATTGCAACAACTTTTCCATTTGATCTGGAATGAATAGATTTTGATATTTTTGTTGATTCAACAAAATTTCGTGATTATGGACTGGATTTATTTACATGAAGTACATCGGTTTCAGCATCTGTGCCAATTCTACATGAAATACATCATACTGAAGCAGTGAGGCAGAAGTGTGTTGACATCGGCATGCATGTTTCTGTTCTGTCATTGAATGATTCAGATCATAATGTGGGAAAAATATGAAGTCTTTCAATTGCAATTATCAAAAAGACACTGTGGAATTTAATGTTTATTTCATTTTGAGTGCAGTAAGGAGGATGTAACTGCACTTGGAATATAGTCGAAATTACAGTACAATTTCGAAATGTGTAATCAAGCTTGAGAACCCATGACATGGCTCATGTAATTCGGATTTGCAGAACTAAGAAAGTACATTTTGAGGACATGCAGGATGTAAAATTGTAAGTATATTTTTGCCATTTTTATTACCAGCTAAAGAAGACAGTTTATGTCTTATAACTTGCATGTTATTTGTAAGGACCCTGTCTGGCGTCTATAGCTAGCCTAAATCTGAAACATTGTATCAAAAAAGTTAGCGCGGAATGTGCCAAAGCAGCTGGTATGTGGCAGTCCATTAAACATCTGCTTTAGTTCATTCAGAAACAAATTGTTTGTTTACAATAGAAAGTAGTTCCTTTATTCGCGTGAATGCAATATGAATTGAGCACGCAAGTTCAGTATTGCAAAATATTGCACAATTCTGACAATGTAAAGTTAACAGAGAAAAAAAATGAGCATATAATAATACCATATATACTTACTTATAGGTCTAGTCCAACTGCAAACAACACAGACCTCACTCAGCTGTTGCATAATGCACTAACAGATAAGGGTCTATGTTGCTTGTTCAACTGATCACTCCTAACAAACTGCATAGATACAGATCTGCCTGCGCATAATGCACTGGCTTATCTGGGTCTACATTGTTCGCAGACTGACTTATAAGCCAGTATATACAGTACAATAATCTATAAACAATACACTTTGCATAAAATATTAATTATTGCATTTTATACATTCAAATAGTTTGTAAATTCCATAATCAAGAAAACAAATGCTTTCAAATTTTTGCACCGTGTAAAACATTGTAGTCTCCTGAGGGCAACACTGCATTAATATTGCACATCTGGGGGCACTATAGACACTGATACAGTGTCATTCATAAGAACTATCTTAAAAAGGAAAAAATAAAACTGACAAGGATAATTAAAATACAAAATTGCTTAATCCTATGATAATAGATGGAAGTAACTCATAAATATTTCATTCAGCATGATAAGGGATAGGATACATTACTACAAGTTGGGTATTTCATTACATTATTTCTTAGCTAAATAAATCTAACATGAATATACACATTTTTAATTTTTTTCAAGTTCAATGGTTTTATCACATTATAATTAGGTCTTGACATGGGAAATGATGATTTCAAGAACTGTCAAATGAATAAAACATACATGCACAGGTATAAATAAAGAAGAACAGGAACAAAACTGCAAAATGTTGTTTTTCACATCCTCAGCATAGCTGATGTGATATCAAAGTCACATATTTGTTAATCACTTTTGTTCCGGAGGTAAAACTTCTGATGTAATCCTGGGACTGACATAAAAAATCAGAGCAGTGATTATATTCACTCTCAGGTCAAAATTCCATCTTTTTTTTCTTAAAGTATGTAACTATGCAGTAACTCCTTGACAAATTTAAACAGATCAATTAGAACATCTGACTTGACATTCTTGACATTTTTTCACATACATGTTCAGGAACAATGTCCTAAGGGTTTCTTTAATGTCCGACATCTCAGTAACATTTCTGAAATTTCTTATTTGGCATTGTAAGTATGTATTTGTTTAAAAAAGAATATAATTTGCTGATAAACAATGCACATTTTCTTGCAGTGCATTCTGTATAATGTCACTGTTATTAACACAGAACTAAAATTGTTTTGATCCTTCTTTCAGAAAAAAATCTCACAAATCACTTTAATCTATTTTTTCTTCCAATTTATTAACATATGTGGATTATGTAAGCTATTGAATATGCATGCGTATTGCACTTATGACGTGATTTCCTGATAAATTAAATGGTATTCATTTACCTTTTTTAAATCATGCCTCCAAACTATGGTCATATTTTGTTATTATTTCCTTAATACAGTTAAAACCCATTATAACACAATGCTCAGGATCCAAAGAATAACATCACGATATAAGCGGGATCGCGTTAATAAATTTTTCAAAAAACTTTCCCATAGAAAATGTGCGTTGAAATTTCAATGTCATCAGTTTTATCTAACCTCTTGATCATATATTGTTTGTTTTGTTCGCCAGGTTTCATCAAACATCAAATATACTTCAATTCTGAATTGTATACATGCCAATATGGCTGAAATGGCTTTTCCAAGAGCATGTATTTAGGATGTTAAACAGAGAGGTCACCTTAAATTAAAAAAAGGGAGCCATGCTGCCATTGCATTATAAGCAGAACTGCATTACAGCAAATTGCGTTATAATGGGTTTTTCCTGTATAACATTTATTAACACCATTTCATACACAGTACAGAATGTAATATCACATGATTCAAGTCCTAGGGTTCACATCCGAGTCATTCAAATATAACTGACCACTTGACTGCGAATGTCATTTGTTCATTATCCATCACATTACAACAATCTTCAATGAACTGATTCCCAGTTACTTCACAAATCTGGTTGGAATCATTAAGTTACTCTTATATAAAACTGTATTTTGCAGTAATGTTGGATGGGATGTATAAATATCACTGTATCCATGTATCAACATCAGGTATTGTACATAATTCATGCCTTATATCATTAGATTTCATATAGCATTCATTTCTCTGTGTTGCTGCAGTATCCATTTATCAACATCAGATTTCTTACATCATTCATGCCTGGGTGTGTGGCTGTGTTAAGCATTGTTCTGGACACCACCCAAAGAATTACTCTGCAATCTGCAGCATGTGTGTGTATTGGGTGAAAAAGCAGAAAGATTTTATCTCGAATGATATGCTTACGGTGGGTATTTTTAAACGGTCTTCGCAGTTGGCCCTATTGAGTGATAGGCTTATGAACATCGAACAAGTTAAATCAGCCGATTGAGATCACATGCTACCCTTTACAATGATTAAGTAAACACAATGGATCAGCACCTGCACAAGGGAAACTCCAAATTTTATCTTAAAATTTCAAAGATTTTTCATTATTTTTATGTAAGAACAGAAATCATGTAAAAATTGTCGGAACATTTCAAACTTTTTAAGAAAAGGTATATTGAGCAAGGAACTACCAATAATTTAGATGCCCAATACCTAACACTAAACACATCAAGTGTCCTTCTTTTATTCTTTATTATTTTGTAATATGCCATGCACAGATACATGCCCAAGTTTTTGCAATCCCTTTATTTGCTAGACATGTCAAGTAGATCAGAAGATTTGACTGGCATTTACTCTGAACCACCAGACATTAGTCATAGGAGCTCTCAAATGTCGTTATATCAATTTGTCTTTGATTTGTGTATCCATTTAACTGCTAAATGCATTTATGTCAACAAAATGTCAAAGCAAAGCTGTGATTTAGGGCAGGATGAGCCATCTGTGAGGCAACCAAAGCCCAGCAAATCAAAATTTCAAAACTCCCGGTTGAATGACTTTGACTTCGTGAAGGTGGAGCTTTTAAGTTTTGCACATAGTGCGAATGCCATTATGGGATAAAACTTGACATAATACACATCAACAATAGAAGGTGTGTGGCATGCTGCATAGGTAACCTGCCTGGGAATAATATTTTGTTTTCCATCACACATTCATTTCCACTAAATAACTTTAGATCCATTTGAGATTAGATGATGAAACTTGAATATATTTATACATCCATATTAGAAGGTGGGTCAGAAACCACACTGAAGTCCAATCAGCAAGGTCAAGGTCATGGGTCAATATTTTAAGTTTTTCTTCACACATTTCTTTCTGCACCATAACTTTCAAGGTATCTGAGACTGAAAGATGAATTTTGGCACGTTGACATATTTATTCATAATCATTAGAATGTGAGTCACATCTATCACACTTGGGGTCCAATTTTCAAGGTCAAGGTCATATGTCAATAGTCTTTCCATCACATTTTTCCTTTATGCTCTAAAGCTCAAAAGCTGTCCAAGATAAATGCTTCAAATATTGTATACTTATATTGTCACTAGAAGATGTGTTGCATTCCAAATTTGGGGTCTTAATTTTCAGTCTTATTTGTTCCGACATTAAATGCTAAAAGTTGTTTGCAGTAAGGGATCAAACTTTGTACACTTACATTTTGTTATATTTTGCGCATCTTTAGCATCAAAATCCTGGCTATATCTTTATGATCATGGTAATTGGTAAATTCCCCCTTTTATTTAATAAGCTCTTTAAGACTGAGTAAATATATTAACTTTGTTATCTTCTATTTCAATAAGAAATTTATTCTTAGAGTAAAAGTGGGAGTTAGGGTTTGGGGTTCCAATCTAGGGAGAATTATTTGAACTCCTTATCCTACTCCTAAAAAGAGTATCGCTTAAATTTTTGTTTTGACAATAGGTGGTCCCTAGTTTATGCTAAGAAAGTTCTAAAAAGTTTGTTGAACTTTTGTGTAAGTGTCTCTATCAAAACCAAATGAGCTACATTTGCTGCTTTTATGTTGTAGTAAATGATGCAAGGGAGGACTTATTATATTTTCTTCTTGAAAAAAAAAACCAAAATATGCTATGGAGTGCAACATTTTAATCCAATAACTTTCTCTATCTGTGAGATTTTCTTTCTCTTTTATTAAGTCAATTGGACTGATAGCACAATTATTTAATAAATTATGTGCACTATAAAAACAATTCAAAACTAGTTACATTATGATTTATATCTAATATGTGCCTTAGAAATCAGTCCTGAAGTGGGACTTGCTTGCCCTATTTATCACTTTCCTCATTTTTCAGAAGTATTGTAAGTTTCAAAGTCATTATATAGCTATACCTATAGGCTAAAAGTCCAATTCAATCCTTTATTATTTTCTTAAAGTGCAGTTTGAAATGTAGACATCAGGATCCAATCACTCAGATATACTGTATGTAGGCTACTTGTCATTGAAAAACTAATGTTATAAGTACTTCAGACCGGAACACAGCCATTTAAGTTGAAGTGGTGGAGTGATTTAATGTTATAATCAAACATACTACTCCCTGTTTCTGCACTCCAGTATTGCACATTCATAGTAATCAACAAATGTTTCAATCAATATTGGGATTATTCTTTTTATTCTTTCTTCTGTCTTTTAAAGAATGATTCAACTATTTTGTGTTTTTTGTTAATCAGTCTCAACCCATGAAATCAAATCATTTACTCACATCCACAAGTTTCAGTTAACGTATTTTTGAAGCCTAAACATATGTTTCTTATTAGAAGCTCCCAATGTCCAATTCAGGCATTTTACTCTCCATCAAAAACCAATTCCTCAATAGATATACCCATCATATATGTAGGCTTCCAAAAATACAGTGTTTCTTACATTAGTATGTGTATTAGCAAGAAATAAGTATTTGGATTCGAATGGAATTTACCAGAGAAACTCAATAAATTATATTTCTTATTTAAAATTTTCTATGGATTTACAATCATGGACACAATAAGACTGGTTGGAGAGTAGACCTGCAAGTACTATTTACACTTCAGTTGCCAATTTTCTTAATTGTAAACATGTAGTACCAATGCACAGTTCTCTGAAAAAGGATTATATATGTAATATGTAGGTAGTTTGATGAGCATCAGTATAAGCTGGTAACTGCAACAATGAAACCCATTGATTTGTTCTCACCCACCACCACCCATGTTATGTAGGGTCAACTGAATACAGATACAATATTTTCTTCAGTCATCTGACTGGTCTCAATATTGGAATATATCTTATATAACATGGTGGCACTTTGTGGACCCTGACCATAATGTTATTGGGGTATTGGGAATAATTATACATGTATTTTCATATTAATCCACACAGTGCATTCTCTCTCTCTCTCTCTCTCTCTCTCTCTCTCTCTCTGTAATTATTTATATAGTGATACTTGTATCAATACTTCGTCAAGAGGTGAGTCCAGGTCCACAACCCTCACATCTCTACTTGTGTGTCTGGGATAATTAAAACAAAAGAATGTTATAGCAAGCTATCACTTTATCTTCATCAAAAGGTTTGATAAGGTGTCCCTTCTATCCACAAATCTACCTTCTATTTCAAATTATGTCTGATAAAAGTAAAAGATATCTGAAACAAAGCATTTGATAGATTCTTTAGTGGAAGTTACATTTATATACACTGGAATATATATGTTTACAATATGGATAAAATGTTCTCAGTTTAAGATACAGTATGTTATTGCCTCCAATGAAGGACAGAAGGGCCTCACATAAAATAGAGCACTATATCAACTTTCTTCACACCAGCTCTACTCACACACTATATACGAGTTAGGTGAAATGACTCAGAAGGCTCTTTCAAGTATTAAGCCCCATTCTAGGCTGTTGATTTACGAGCCTTGATGAAGAGAATGATAAATGCCAGGACACGGAAAGCAACCAGCAACGTTGCAAGGAGAGCAAAGTCCAAGTACCAGTTGTCCTGAAATCAGAATGGAATGAATAAATTGTTTGTCTGCAGCACTGCTTTATGGCACCTCAGCACAACAGTGGCTGCATGGTGCCAACAAAAAGCAGATGTTTGAAAAATGTCAAAATGAATTGCATAAAGATCCTAATCAATTATAATTTCTGTTGTATTTTTAGGTTACACAGGATCTGCTTTGCAATGAATCAGACATACAACAAGGTGCATATTTGAAATAAATAATTTGACTTGAAAATATTATTCATAATCTTACATTAATGAGGAACTAAAATACATTACTTTAATTCTACCTTCAAGTTGATATGTGCATCAGTATGTATCATATAGTAGGTAATAATAATAATAATAATATATATATATATATATATATATATATATATATATATATATATATATATATATATATATATATATATATATATACACACATATACATGTATGGAACAGGCATATTGTTTCACCCCTACAGAGAGCACCCCTACAGAGAGCTACCTACCTCATCAAAACTAAAATACTTTAGTACTTGTTCACCGTTCCTGTATTGACAACCATCTGCTCTATTTGGATTTGATGTAACACTGTCACTTTTATTCTCAGTTGGACAAGCTGAAAACAAATTTGACAATTCTTTATTTCTTGTAAGAAATATCTACTGCTTGATAGATCATCTGACCATTGACCAAGCTACTGTTAAAGTAATTACACATCTTGGATACCATGTCGCTGGTATTTTTGCTCAGGTTCAATTTGGAGTAATTGTTTTCTTTCTATGAAAATTGATATTAAAAAAGCTAATGTTTCAGTAAAAGTCATCATTGTTGTGGAGGAAAAAAAACTGCTAAAGAATAATCAGTGAATCATCTTTAAGTGTAGCAATGGCTTTACTTAAAAATCATTACTATTATATAACCTTTTATAGAAATGGTATCATTTAACCATCATTCCTGCTATACAAACTTGTGAAGAAATGGCTTCACCATCATTATATAACTTTTTTTAGAAATGGTTTCACTCTGCCATCATTCCTATTATACAATCTTCTGATGAAATGACTTCACCATCTTTCCTGTGAAATTACCTTTTATAAAAATTGTTTCACTTAACAATCATTCCTGTTATACAACATTTGAAGAAATGGCTTCACCATCATTCCTGTTATACAATCCCTTATCCAAAGAAACATTGCTAATTCAACATAAACCACAAACAACTTCAGTAAAAGTCAAACAAAAATGGAATTCCACCTGTCTGTATTCTGAAATACAGTCATTAGTTATGGTCAGCAGAAGAAAAACAAATGCAGTACAAATTATTTTGAATTTTCTATGAGCTTGTAGACATCAACAATCAGTACAGATTGGCTGAACAGTTGCCATAGCAACAAAGAAAATGACTTGGTGCATATTTATCAAGATTTGCACTTAGATTTAAGTTCAATTCCTCCATGTTGAAATGAATAGTGTGTTCTGCATAACCCTGCAAACCCTAAAGACCTCAATATGACAGATGATAGAAACCAATGATGAAATGAATGGCATATTATGTATAACCTTACCTAAAAAGACCTTGATATGACAGATGATAGAGACCAATGATGAAATGAATAGTGTGTTCTGCATAACCCTGCAAACCCTAAAGACCTCAATATGACAGATGATAGAAACCAATGATGAAATGAATGGCATATTATGTATAACCTTACCTAAAAAGACCTTGATATGACAGATGATAGAGACCAATGATGAAATGAATAGTGTGTTCTGCATAACCCTGCAAACCCTAAAAAGACCTCAATGACAGATGATAGAAACCAATCAGGAAATGAATGGCATATTATGTATAACTTTACAAGTCCTAAAAAGACCTCAATATGACAGATGATAGAAACCAATGATGAAATGAATAGTGTGTTCAGTATAACCCTGCAAACCCTATAAAGACCTCAATATGACAGATGATAGAAACCAATGTTGAAATGAATGATGTATTATATATAACTTTGCAAACCCTATAAAGACCTCAGTATGACAGATGATAGAAACAAATATTGAAATGCATGGTGTATTTTGTATAATCCTGGAATCCTTAAAATACCCCAGCATGACAGATGATAGAAACCAGTGTTGAAATGAATGGTGCATTCTGAATAACCTTACAAACCCTAAATAGACCTCAATATGACAGATGATATAAACCAATGTTGAAATGAACGGTGCATTCTGCATAACCTTGCAAACCCTAAAAGATACCTCAACTGACAGATGATAGAAACCAATGTTGAAATGAATGGTGTATCTGTATAACCCAGCAAACCCTAAAAAGACCTCAATACGAAAGATGATAATTTTTCATTAGTTAGACCAATTTAAGTAAGGTATATTAATGCATTATGTACTGTGTTATTTTACTCAGAAAACATGTATATGAAACATTTAGAAATGTGATTTAATGTGATAAAGGCAACATTTTTAACTAAAATATTCATGCATTATGCTTTGGCATTATTGATTTCTGGTTAAGTTTTAGAAATTGTTGTTTCAGTGACAATGGAGGTTAATAACTTCATAACTCGACATAATCTTTATATTTTATTGTTGTAATTCAAGTAGTTCTGGCAGTCACCTATCATGCCATGAGCAGTACACAAACTGGTACAAAATAATGGGCAACAAACACAACTGTCACCATTCATGCTTTTTTTTTTTACAAGGATGGTCAAGTAACGGAATATTCTATTTTTAACACTTTTATGCTATTTGTTGTACTTTTCATGACGCGGTCACCCTTGCCTTCACTGTATTTTTGTTTGCTGGATGACAGTTCCAGATTATGCTAGCTTACATTAATGAGAAAGAATGATCATATAGTCCTTTTGCATGAACAGTTTTGGTAGATTAAAGTGAGTTACCCTTGCAAAGTTAGTCTGGTTCTCTGACCAACTCCACTGAACCTAATATGAAAAGCTAGATCTGGACCCAACGTGATCAAGCCAACATCTAGATATGACTGCAATGATCATAAATTTGTATATTTTGTCAATGTTCCGTAACTCCATAATTTGTGAAACGATGAATGAAGATGTTGGCAGTTAAACTAAATACAAAGGTGATTACATTTTTTTCTTTGTCAGAAAATCAACAAATCATGTTTGATCATTATGTTTTTCCAATTGTCAAAACACTCCATAGCCATAAAAAAGGCATGAAAGCTTATCTCCTGGGTGTATCAAAAGCCCTATAATTGAATGAAAAGCTTACCTCCTGGGCATATTGAAAGCCCTATAACAATGAAAAGCTTATCTCCTGGGCATATTGAAAGCCCTATAACAATGAAAAGCTTATCTCCTGGGCATATTGAAAGCCCTATAACAATGGAAAGCTCATATCCTGAGCATATCAAACTTAGCCTTAAAACTGAATAGAAAGCTTATCTCCTGAGCACATCAAAAACCCTATAACTGAATGATTGCCACAAGGTCAGTACCTCAGTACAGACATTACATCAGTCCCTCTCACTTTGTGGTCTGTGTCAAGTTGTGACAGGATATGATAGCTTTACAACAAAATATGTTAATCCCTTAGGCCCTAATTAATAAAGTAAGAGAAACTTATTTGATATTTCTTTGTGACTTTGATAAATGCTTCATGGTATCCATCCCAGTTAAAGCTTTCATGTCCCAAAAATAATTACTTTCGCTCTGTCTAGGCAAATTTGCAATTTGTGTTCTATCGTGAATCTGAACAAATATTGTCAAAATAATGACAAGGGCCATGTAAGAAACTCGTATATTGCAAAAGACAAGCTAAACATTATTGCATTAGCATTATTAGCACATGGTAACAATGCCAATGGCAGAGAGTTCAATAATGTGGTGTTGTCTTCTGTTAAGGAGTGGAGAAGAATGAAAGAAAAATTGAAGGATGGGATGATGACAGTTAAAGCAAGCATGTGCCAAAAGAGTGAAGACAAGTTGAAGGTGAGAGCTATTATGCAGCAGCACTAGGAATGATGACAGAAATGAACATGCAACAACTTTTCAAAAGTGATGACAAAGAGGAATTTGATGGATTTGATAGAATAGAGTGAACTACATCATCAAAGCAAACCTTAAAAGAGACTACAATAAAATCTGAGAAATATATTTTCGATATTGCCACTTCTCTCAGTCTTTCTTTTATGATAGCTGCAAAAAAATATTGGTCATGATTGGATTCCATACTGACTGGAAAGATCAGAGACACAGTCAAGCACTCTTATACTGAGAATGATTCAAATGTCCTGTGACAAATGATGATCTACTGAACACTATCTAAAATAGCCGACTGTTGTCACACAACAAAAATGGAGTGAAATTATCAAGATTTTAAAATGTATTATATCACATGTGTATTATATGGTAGAACTAAGTTTTTCCCCTCATTCTGGGCTAAAATCAAGATGCAAGTTGTACATCAGTATACATTATATACATCAAAATATGGTAAACATCACAAGAAGTCTTTCATTGAAAACCTCGTGCTGATATGATCATAAAATTCAGGTGAAGCATAAGAATGATGTTTGAAGATGATCACTGTGGTGGCCATACTGCACATCAGATTGAGTGGTACCATTTTTATTTAGGACAAACTAAACATTATTAGAAGTCTATTAGTAAAAACCCCACACTGATGCATCCACCCATTCAGGAGGAGTAACTATAAACAATACAAAGATGGCAGCAGTGGCAGTCATATTGGTTATGCCTGCAGCACCATTTTTATTTATGAGCAACTAGCAACCATAGGAAGTATTATCATAAAAACCCTATGTCAATAGGACTTTCAGTTCAAAATTAGCAATAACAAGATTTTTAAGATGGCTGACATGTTGGCCATATTGGAATAATATCAGCACTATATTCATTTAGTATCTAACCAGAAATCACAACAAGTATTTTAGTACAAACCCCATGTTGATATGACTATCCATTCAGGGGGAGTTGAGTCCATTTTTAACATGACCAGAGTGGTGGCCATATTGGATGTAAGAGTGGCACCATTTGCATTTAGGACCATGTTAGATGCCATAAGAAGTCTTCTTGTTAAAACATGTCAATATGACTTTCTGTTCTAGAGAAGGAGCAATAACAAGATTTTCCAGATGGCTGTCCTGGTTAGTCATATTGTACATCAGATCAGCACCATTTTCGTTTAGGTCCAACAAGACTTTATATGAAGTCTTTCAGTGAAAACCTCATGTGATATATGATCATCCAATCTGGCAAAGCAGTGATATTTTCAAGATGGCTGCTGTGGTGGCCATATTGGATGCCCAAGTTGCACCATTTTCCTTTAGGCCCAGCTACACCATAAATGAATGTGTGTGTATAGTTGTATGGCAATCCTTCTAGATGTTTAAGAGAAATAGTGATAACACACTTAATGTGCTCATGGATAGACAGATGACAGACAAGTAAAATCATCCCATAGGTTCTTCTGGTCTATAGCCAGTAGTGCTAAAAATGATTAGCAGCAGCAACATCATAATTGGCATAAGTATCTCACCTATATGATCAATATGTTTCCATTGGTTGATGGCCAGTAACTCATTTGAATACTTAAACCATGACAAGTACTCCAGCCAAATGAAGTATTTTGGGACAGAGCTACAAGAAACCAGAGGAAATAAATCAAGACATTTTATCAAAATCTTTTGTAAAAAACACATGTTCACTAAAATTCAGTTGACTATGTCATACATAAAAAGAAAACTAAAGGATTAAAGTACATTCTAACATTGTTTCTAAATCAGATTATATTCACTGCTTTGAAAGCCAAAAGGTATAGCATGCACAAGAAAACTAAAACTACAATGACTATATATATATATATATATATATATATATATATATATATATATATATATATATATATATATATTATACACACACACACACACACAAATGCATGTGCCATTGTGTTGTAACTGCATAATTATTCAAAGTGTAATTTGGTCAGAAAATTTTACAATTCTCATTGCATTTGAAATTTTTGGCAGATCTGACTTCTGATCTCCCTCTCAAGGACCACAGGCATGAATGTCAGCCCTCTTACAGGTGGTCAGAATCTGGTCAATCAGACACATGGACAGACTGACTTATCCAAGATATCACAGTATCCCTTGTTAAGGCATGGGGATAACAAGTGATTAAATCAAGTAGTGTTGTATTTAATCATTTTACCTTCAAATTAAAGATGAATTAAATGTGTACATCTTAATGTATCGGGTATGTAGACTTTTCTACTTGACCTTTCACTTGCTATCTTTTAGTGGCTAACAGTACATCTCTTCAAATAAAAATATCTATACGACTGATTCATGTAACAGTTTATACTTTTTCCATTTAATTTTGATAGGCATTCATACTGATCATTTGGGAGTGGTTCACTTTGTTTTAATAGTCAGTGCTCCCACTAGCTGTATGTAATAGGGTATAGTACCCTTCCCTTTCAAAGTGCTCAGCGGTAAAATATAGCTAATCAGAAATGCATTTAGATGTCTTTATCGCTTAACATTTTTTAGCATTGGAGGGAGTACGTGCTGATTCCAATAACATGCCCACAGATGAAAGATTTAAGAACTTACCAGCCAGAAAAATAGGTTCATGAAATCAGTCAAAGTGAATTCTTTCTTATGAATGCATGTTATGGTGACAAAATGTTTTGAACAATAAACCAATCCATTATTTAATTCTTGGTGTATGTCAAAGTTGCAGACCAAACTTGTATACTGATGTTGTATACCAAAGGTGTATACTGAAGTTGCAATGCTGAAGTTGTACAATGAAGGTGTATACTGTACTGCTGTTGTACGCTGAAGTTGTACAGTGAAGTTGTATACTGATGTTGTATGCCAAAGTTGTACCCTGAAGTAGTCTGATGTTGTAAGCCAAAGTTGTATACTGAAGTTGTATACTAATATTGTATGCCAAAGTTGTATACTGAAGTTGTATACTAATATTGTATGCCAAAGTTGTATACTGAAGTTGTATACTAATATTGTATGCCAAAGTTGTATACTGAAGTTGTATACTAATATTGTATGCCAAAGTTGTATACTGAAGTTGTATACTAATATTGTATGCCAAAGTTGTATACTGAAGTTGTATACTAATATTGTATGCCAAAGTTGTATACTGAAGTTGTATACTAATATTGTATGCCAAAGTTGTATACTGAAGTTGTATACTAATATTGTATGCCAAAGTTGTATACTGAAGTTGTATACTAATATTGTATGCCAAAGTTGTATACTGAAGTTGTATACTAATATTGTATGCCAAAGTTGTATACTGAAGTTGTATACTAATATTGTATGCCAAAGTTGTA
>JAECUM010048103.1:0-24036 GCA_016617855.1 Megalonaias nervosa
ATATATATATATATATATATATATATATATATATATATATATACCACATACATTAAAAATAACATGGCATTTAAAGTGTTGATATAAAGCAATTTGATATACCAATAGTATTGGTATATCAAATTGTGATCCGCCCATGGCGCAATAATACGCATATATAAACATTCTAGCGACCGTCTGGATTTGATTCCAGATCAATGATGAATTTCCACACATTAATCATTAGTTACGTATGAAAATAACGATGGAAATTATTAATAATCTTCGTTTTCTAAATGAACTTAATATGGTACACATTTCATCACAATCCTTTCTGCTTTCTGTTCCCCACCCCCTCTCAGGCATAAAGGACAAACTACGCAGAAATGTGGAGTGAGAGAGAAAAGGAATTTGGGCTGGATTATAACCTTGACATAGAAATTACACCAAGTAACCTACAAGAATATGGTTCGTCGCAACGATACGTGTGCACTTTCCTTGGGATTTATCTACAGTGTTTATCAATGATACAAAGTTGCAAACCAAGATGACATTATACAGTAAATTCCTCGGTTACGTGGTACACAGACTGTGATGTATATAATGTTTTGTTGTTGTTTATTTAAACATACTATAATGTTCTATTAATAATTAAATATGAAAATGTCCAAAAGCCCCCCCCCCCTCTCTCTGGACCATCGTAGCGAGATACGGGCTAATATCTATGAAATGACGAACGTAGAGGATTTTCGTTTGTGTCATCCCACGATATCTCTGGACTTATGAATGATGGTAAAAGTTAAGTCAAACCAACCAAAGGATGTGTGTGTGTGTGTGTGTGTGTGTGTGTGTGTGTGTGTGTGTGTGTGTGTGAGAGAGAGAGAGAGAGAGAGAGAGAGAGAGAGAGAGAGAGAGAGAGAGAGTTTATTGTCGGTGGTACTGTTACCAGAGCAGAATAATGACTTAGATCAACTGTAAATATATTAAAATATTATATTACCTCTTGTTGGTTCGTCATTTCGCTTAGTTTCTATTCCACAATAATTTCCATGCGCCGGTACGTGAATGGCAACGTTCATGTGAATGGCGTAGCTAACCATGTGTTTTTGTGGTGCTCTACTTTTATCATTAAAAACATCTTTCATGTTTATATCATAATTATGTATTATATTGATTTAATCAATGTGAAGAAAAATAGAAACTAAAATAGAAAACAATCAACTTATCAATATGCAAAGGTGATTGTGAATAGCCACAAAAGGCATAGAACTAAATTTTGTAGCGGACACACTCGGGGATGTGAGGAGTTCATTCATTCGGTCAATACACAGCTGCCTGTTGTAAATCTTAACTCCGTTCAAAGGGCAAATATATGTATTTGTATGTGATATAAATAAAATATATGTACAGTATATACGCTGATTCAATGTCTAAATTTTTCATATAAAGGAAACTCAGCAAGCTTCGTTTCCTTTTAATGAAAAATTTATACATCTCGTGGTATATCATTGATACAGCGTACATACTATATATGCCTGACAACAGACGCCTGCCATATAGGTGGCTGAGATCAAGGTACGCCTGACATACAACTCGCTGTGATTAATGGACGCTTTACAGGGAGTTGGTCCAGATCAAACCACGCCTGACAAAATCAAATGGCGTAAAAAGAAAGACAATCAGTGTTAAAAATAATGTCATTTCTGTCATTGTTTTGGACTGGGCTACGGCAGTGTGAAACGGAAAATAAAGGGTTTGTACAACCATTCTTAGCACAATATTGGAGATAAGCCAGAGTGGTGGTATAATGCGTGGTACTATGACGAGTGCATACTTTATAGTATTTTTTACTCGTGTATCGTTCCGGTATGTCGCTTAGATGACTCGTTCTCACCGACTCGTAAACACGACATAACTGCCTCCTGTATATTGTGTTTAGTTAGCTCTCCAATAATCTTTAAATAGATGATTATAAACATGTTTACACTTCAGGCCTAGCCAATCTTCCATAATGTATAAATATATTTACATTTCAGGCCTAGCCAATCACATAATAATAAGGGTAATGGTATGCAACTCATGTCGTAAAATGAACTGTCTGCATTATGCGTCATGAGTGGAACATTCAGATAAGCCTTCCTACAAATCGTTAACGACCTACACTGTAACGGATGTGTGATCTTATCTACAGCCTAAGCAGACGATAACATACATTTCCCGCTTGATTCACGTAAACAATGTGCATTTGATAGGCCTTCAGCTATCGAGCGTTTTAAAGTAAACATCGTTTTTACCTCGGTTTCTTTATTGTATATAAACGGTGTTCCCGATTTCAAACGTTTGAAATCGTAAAGTAGAACCGTTGTATGTGAACAAATACTTCACACTGCACACATTGCATGTTCCCTTTCCAGGACGAAACTCAATATAAAGGCACTGCTGCGCCAAAATTAAGCGTTTTAAACAACGATTGATAATAATAAAGTGTAAGCTGTTTTAAATAAATTTTTGCGTAACTTTCTCCTAAAAAAGTCTAAGATAAGTAGATCTGGAAAAAACAGCAGTGATGCTCTCCCTTTACATCTCTTAGGCCCGAGTATTGGTATATCAAATTGTTTTATACCAATACTTTAAAAGCCATGTTATTATATATATATATATATATATATATATATATATATATATATATATATATATATATATATATATATATATATGACTTTATGGGCATAAATTAAATTAATAGAAAGAAGCAAAACCGACAAAAATTTTTTTGTAAACTTAAGAAACTAATTTATATCACAGTTGTGGATGTACAACAGACTGACTTGTACAATTAGTATACGCAGTTTTATCTCAGTTGCGAGAATGCAACTGTAGAAACCCTCGCATTACTTGGATTTTGCTCATATGATGTTGCGGATATGAAAATTGAGAATCCAAAAGAGGCGAATGTTTTTATTTTATAAAAATTGTATCTATTAACTCACCCTTATTTCAAAGTGTTCATCTTTTGTCCAATCTACCTCTGTCAGAGATAAGACATATTATTTTAACATACCTTATCCGTTGATTCAAATTAAAATATTTAACACTGTGGAGTAAATTTCGGAAACATACTACGAAACTGACATATTACCAGATTGAGTGTGGATATAATTTGGCATTTCTATTAGTTTTCTCATTGATATAAAATAAATGACTACTTTTGTCCTCGAAAATGCGGTTTCAACATAAACATTTGCGAGAATTCTTCCAAGTATCTGTTGAACATTTAAAAAATATTTTCTCTGTAGGCCTAAAATGGTCCAAATTTGTCTAAAATTTACTTTATTACTCGTTAGAATAACCGTCAGCTATACATATACGAAAAACAGGTAAGGGATCACCAGATCTTGTTATTTACAGCCTTTACCAATTCTAAGAAAAAAAAATAACAAAAAAACCCAACAGAAAATGAAAATGAATACTTATAGTTTTTTTAAGATCAATAATTTTGAATTGTAATAGAGTAATCCTCTGTAACTAAACACAATTAGACACAAAGTTATTATAAAAGCTGAATGCTTTATATATAAAATTCCATGAGAATGAATCAAATATTTTGCAAATGCGTTTTGGTTTCAAAAATGGATATTATCAGAGTGAATTTGTGCATTTTCAAGAATATGCTTCATATTTAGCATCTTTTTTTTAAAAAGAAAACCAAACAAACAACAAAAAAAAAAAAAAACATTATTTTTGTGAATGTGTATCGTCAGGAATAGTTTTGGGTCTCTTTGCTTCAGGCATGCTGAAAGTATGGATAAAAGTTTAGGAGAGAAATAGGCCTCTAGTCATTCATCCGTTTTGTTAAAACAGAGATGTGTTGTTGTTAGTAGCCATTAATCAGAATGATACCCTGACCTTGCGAGAAAGGAGATCATCTCAGTTTAGAACAATGGAATGAAAACTCTCTTTTGAATCCATCAGTACCTGAGTTAGTATCTTTTATGTTTTTACATGTTTTGAAAATTATTTTGTTAACTTTGAAGTGTTTCTGAATTTACGATTTTTACCCTAAATAAACTTGAAGAAATATTTGTGTCACGTTTGCTAAGCCCCAGAGAAAGTCATGTCTAAGAAGCTATAATCTACCTGTTTTGGGAATATTACCGCGACCATGTGTTTGATGTCTAAAGATTTCCGAGGACTAGTGTTAAACTCTTACGCAATGTTCCATGACCCGCCGAAGACCAGAATCTTGAATCGGCAAAGGTGATAGATCGCACCATATATAACAAAGGTTTGTAGTTATCATACCTATGTGTTAAAGCTTAGTCCAAAGATGAAAGGGAAGCCCGTGGGCTGAGCGGGGAGTGTCCTCATCCGTCCCCACGCTGACAGACAGCGAGAGGGACATGGTCCGTTAAGTTTGATTGGATCGGTTCACAGCGATCTCCAATAGGAATTGAGATAGAGGGTGTGATTACAATTCCAACCCGAATGATACTTCAGACTGTAAGAGAAAATTTAGTATTCACCTGAAAGGATTGCGGATCAATACGGTTTACTCCGAGAAGAAGCCACTCGTAATTTGGCGGCAAAACTAAGAGGTAGATTTTAAGGAAAGACAAAGCTTCGAAAAGGTCAGTAAGTTATTTGCTCGATTTTTGCAGAATATTATGGCATCATAATTGCATTTATTTCTAGTATGTATACTTAATTACTAGGATCGTTTAGTATGTAGAATTACATTTGAGCCTACGTAGAGAATTATTAGATGCGAGGCAGAATTATGTAGATTGTTAGCTTGTGGTCAGAATTAATTTTGTAATTTGCTATTAGGTTACTTCGTAGTAAACTAGTGCATTTAGTAATGCGTTATGTTAGAATTCACGTATGCTTGAATTGTAAATTTGGAATGTCTGAAGTATGTAAGATTAGTTACTATGGACGTATGAATAGATCAGAGCATGGATATTTGAATATTTGCGCACTTTGTATGAGCTCTAAGGTAAAGGAATGCGTTTTATTATTATGATATTGTTTAGTATAAGGGATTAGGAATATGTATTGATGTGAGGGAATTTATTGATATATGTATGAGAAGTAATTGATACCGTGCTGTATTATGACGTTGTTTTACCATGCAAGAACGTATGGGTATCTCGATGTGATCGAATGCGTGACAGAAGAAATTTAATAGCCGTTATCTAATGATAGGTTGTGTGTAGTATGAGATGAGTGGGCTCAGGAAAAGATTGTACTGTCCTTATGTTTTCATATGAAGCTTTATAGGGGACACAGAACTTCGGGTTCCATTGGATCCCGAGTCTTCAAGAGTTGGAGACGGAATTGAGGCTGTAGCCGAGACAGTCGAAGTCGACAGAAGAGTAGTCGTGGTAGAGAAAATGGAGGAGGAGGAGAAGGAGTCTTGAGAAAGTCGAGGAGGAAGAGGAGAAGGAATTTGTAGAAAAGTCGAGGAGGAAGGGGTGAAGGAAGTGGGAGAAATAAGAGAGAGAAAGGATACAGCAGATGAGTAGAAATACAAGGACAGGTGGAAATCAATCTCACACTGCTAATCAAGTGATGTAATAGGCTTATTAAAGGGTCGAGCGGGGGGAGTTTAACTGGAAATTTGAGTCATTTGATTATTGAATTGTTATTAAACTGTTATTCATTGAATTTCAACCTTTTTGTATATTTAACCATGTAACCGTTGGGGTCTTGGAGCTTTACATCTATCTTTCACTGAATTTAACTTGCAACAAAATAGAGCCTGGATGGGACTTCTATAATAGTTTAAATAAAACATTTGGAGTGCCCAACCCCAACCATATACTTCGTGACAGTGGCGGCATCGTCCGGGATCTGAATTAGACATAAATATTATGACCGCTCCGGTGGTCTAGTGGTTAGAGCGTCCGCCTCGGATGCGGGGGGTCGTGGGTTCGATCCCCGGTCGAGTCATACCAAAGACTTACAAAAATGGTACTAACAGCTGCCTCGCTTGGCGCTCAGCATTAAGAGGCTAGTGTTAGGACTGGTCGGCCTGGTGTCAGGATAATGTGACGGGGTGTGACATCATGCTACATGTCTGCGGCATGATGCCCCAGTGCTAGACATCACGATAAACTGCCACACTGCAGACATCGTAACGATATGACTGAAAAATTGTTAAAGCTACGTTAAAAATCATAATCACATCACATCACATCATAAATATTATCTTTACGACCTAAAGCATTAGTTATTAGGAAGTATTAGTGAACAGTTGTGAGATATTTTCCATCCTGTGTATTTTGAGTTATTATGATATACAACTTGTGTATGTTATATTTTGATATTTACATGTTTGGTAGATTTCAGTTACTTGCAGTAATTGTGAAGCAAATGTCGGGCAGTATATCTTACCTGAGCGAAGTTAGTTATTGTCAACAGGTAAGTATTGGGTTTTGGAACTTGTAACATCTGTCAATTGTTTAGTAAGTCGAGACAAGGTATCATTTACTGTTAGTATCATCATAAAATTGCTACAGAAAGACAGATGATTCAAGAATATCGCGCCATGGGCTCGGAAGATCTAGGGTGCGAGGGAGATCGCCTAGCAGCATTCATAGAGGAGAGAATCAAAGAATGGAGGGCCGAAAAAGCAGCCGAAAGAGAGAAGGAGCTGGCCAGGACAGCAGCGGACAGAGAGACACAGAAAGAGCTGGAGCTGGCCAGGATAGTAGTGACCGCGAAAGAAAGCTCGCTCACACTTTCTAAATGGAGAAGTTAAGGGTAGAAGCTAGGACCGCCGATAAGGACGACTTCAGCACGAGTTCTGGAGGTAGCGTACGACCGATTATCGACCACCAAATTGTACAGATACGTATGTCACGATTCAACGACAAAGAAGAGCCCATTGACGATTTCCTCGTGCAATTTAAGAAACTGGCGTGCGTTCACAAAATTCTCGAACAACATTGGGAGATTAACGTCTCGGCCATTTTGCAAGGTGCAGCTCGAGAAGTTTACCATAACTTAGCCACAGAAGAAGCTGACGACTACAACGTGCTCAAGAAGGCCCCTCTTTGCCATTATCGGCTAACCACAGAAACGGTAAACATTTTCGGGACTCGACGAAAAAGGCAACTGAACCCCACTCTCAATTCCACACACGTGTTCGAGGATTATTCGAGAAGTGGATAAAGATGGCAGATTCGAACGATTGTACGACGGGTTACGCGATGTTTTACTCAAGGAGCATGGCGTGGGTACTTCCCATCGCAAGTTGACATTAGTCCTCGCGGAGAGGTAGCATAGACTCTCGAAGAGATCGCCAGCATGGCGGAGAGGTACTAGCAGGCACACTCGAAGAGTGGAGTTTCCGGGGTTACGGACCGATCCCGACCCACTGAGTCGCGCCGTGTGGTTGAGGGAGAGCCGGCTGTCCGTAACCGTCAGGGCGACGGGAAGGTCGGAAGGGGATCTACAGGTAAAGGGCCTTGCAGGACGGCGAGGGTCGCCGTGATGCTACAACTGCAAGGGCCCGGGGCATTTTGCAATGGACTGTCCCAACGGCAGGCAGACCGTGGTGAATGTCGTCTCTATGAAGAAGTGAGAGACGGAGGCAAGCTGTAACCCAGCAAATATCGAGTCCGCAACTGTCAACGGAGAAGGTGCCACCTTCTTGTACGACACTGTGTGTAACGTTCCCGCCCTTGTCGACGAGAAATACGTGAAACCCCGAGGACTACACAGGGGATGTAATTGTAGTCCAGTACGCGAATAGCGCGCGTGACTCGTTGCCAGTGGCTGTCATTGACCTCGATTCACCGTACGTGAAGGGGAAACTTGAAGCTGTGTGCTTGGATGGGCTATCACATGACGTCATTCTGGGATATCGTTATGTGTTGCCAGAACCGAACCCCGAAATCTGAACACCGACGCCAGTGAGTGCTGTGGAAATCAGGTCCAAGGGTCGTCAGACGAAACCGACACCAATGGAAGTTACTTCAACACCGGTCAGTAACGTACTTCTGACCGAGTTGAGGAAGCTGTAGCAGGAAGACGCAACTCTGACGCAGTTGCATAAATATGCTGCAGAAGTAACGGAGAAAGAAACTCCGAATCGCGCGGTGAAGTTCGTATACTAGAAGGGGATCTTGTATCGCCACGCCAGGAAAGGACACGAGCACTTCAAGCAAGTCGTCGTGCCAAAGGAAAAATGAGGTGAAGTGTTGAAATTCACGCATGAAAGTCTCATGGGAAGACACATGGGAATTGCCAAGATACATGATCGTCTTGTCAAGGGATTCTACTGGCCATGGGTCCAAGGAAATGTTAAGCGGTTCTGTCTCTCCTGTGACAAGTGTCAGAGAATGGCACCGAAAACGGATCATCGACCCGTTCCATAGGAGAGTATACCCTTTATCGATGAACCATTTCGACGCTTCGCGATGGATTTAATCGGACTGATAAAACCCGCGTCGGCACAAGGAAATCGGTATATTTTAACGGTCGTGGATTACGCTACACGCTATCCGGAGGCTGTCGCGTTGCGTTATATTGATTCGGAAACCGTCACTGAAGCGCTGTTTGGGATTTGGTCAAGAGTGGGAGTGCCTGACGAGATCCTGACCGATAGTGGCACACAATTCATGAGTCGCGTGATGGGAGAGGTGAACCGACTGATATCGATAAAGCACCTCACTACTACACCGTATCACCCCCAATGTAACGGACTGGTCATGCGGTTTAACAGGACTCTGAAAAACTCGCTTAAGAAGCTGCGTGAAGGCCGTTCCAAAGATTGGGATTGGTATATTCCTGCCATGCTTTTCGCATATCGGGAAGTACCACAAGCGAGTTTAGGATTTTCTCCCTTTGAACTCTTGTATGGGAGGACCGTGCGTGGTCCTACCACCATACTGAGACAGCTGTGGACGGACGATCACGCGGTCGAAGAGGTACGTACTACCTATCAGTACGTAGTGGATTTGCGAAACAAACTGGAAGAAGTTTGTACCCTCGCACAGGAGAACCTCAAGTGAGCTAAGTCACGTCTGGCGAAGTATTACAACAAGCGAGCAAAACCACGCCAGTATGAAGTAGGGGACAAGGTGTTGTTGCTGTTACCCCAAGAACACAATAAGCTGAGTGTTTCTTGGAGGGGGCCGTACGTCGTAACCGGGAAGGTCTGGGGTCAAACCTATCGGATATGACCACCGACTAAGGAGAAGCTGTACTATGCTAATCTCCTTAAGAGATACCGAGAAAGAGAGACCGTCAGCGAGTCTGTCGTCGCCACGATCGTCACTTAGGACGCCGAAAGCGACACGGAAGGTGCGAACACCGTTCCGAGCTGTCCATTAACGAGGGCTGAGACACCCTCGGACGTGGAGTGTGACCCCATGTTGACTGCGGAATAGCGGGAAGAGACAGAGACGTTACTGGCTGGGTATTCCGATGTGCTTAAGGAAATACCCGGGAGAACGTCACTTGTCGAGCTCGGGTTAAAGCTGGTGGACGACCGGCCAGTCCAGCGGAAACCCTACTCTTTGCTCCACGCAAAACGAGAAGTGGTAAGAGAAGAGATGGAGCAGATGATCGCTCTGTGAGTAATCGAACCCCCTACAGTTTTCCTGTAGCCTTAGTGCAGAAGAAGGATGGCATCCATCGGTTTTGTCTCGACTACCGGAAGCTGAATCAGGTGACGAAATTTAAAGTCGAAATGCTACCTGACCCAGAACATATTTTCGCTTCTATCTCGAAAGCGAAATATTTTTCGAAGTTGGATTTGTCCAAGGGCTATTGGCAAATTGCAGTAAGGGAGGAGGATAGGGCAAATATAGCTTTGCTACTCCCGACGGGACCTACCAGTGGTTGGTCATGCCGCTCGGAGTCCAGAATGCGCCCAGCGTCTTCACTAGAATGATGCTGATGCTTTAGAACGGCTACGTCAAGCGAGATTGACGGCTCGTCCTTCCAAATATCACACTGGGTTCCGTACGTTGGACTATTTGTGACACACACTGAGTCAAGGCACGCTGTACCCAGAGAAGTCGATGGTGGAGCAGCTACGAAACGCCCCACGACCCACCACGAAAACTGAGGTGAGGTCATTCCTAGGATTGGCCGGGTATTACCGGAGGTATGTGGCCAATTTCAGTGCGATTACGGGGCCGGTGTCTGACCTTACCAGGAAACGGGCCCCGAGTAAAGTTATTTGGACGGATGCGTGTGAGCACGCTTTCCTAATTCTGAAGGATAGGCTGACATCCGACGGTGTTGTCCGTCTACCAGATCTGTCCAAAGATTTCGTGCTCCGCACTGACGCGTGTGACACGGGCCTGTGAGCAGTACTACTGCATGAGCACAAGGGGACGCTTCTTCAAGTCGGAAACTGTCTGCTGCCGAGAACAACTACTCCTTATCGGAGAGAGAATGCCTCGGAATCGCGTTCGGGATATCACGGTTCGAGCGGTACTTATACGGGCGGAAGTTCATATTGGAGACCGACCACCAACCCCTCGCGTATATCGTGCAGGCGAATTGTCTAATGGACGCTTGATGCGATAGTCGCTGTTCTTACAGCAGTACTAGATGCAGATCAGATACGTGAAAGGAACTGAGAACGTAGGCGTCGATTTCATGAGCAGGAGCGCTGAAACGGCGTAAATCGCTCAGTAGATAGCCGTATGTTGTGTGCATATTCGTGTCCGTAGTCAGCGTGTAGCGTCGTTATAATTTTGTTTCTCTTATTGCGTGTAGTAACGCACATTTGCATTTGGAGCAATTTTGGGGGAATAAAATCTCGATTTTATTCTCAAGCGTGGGTGGTTGGGTGGGTGGGGTGTCACGTTTGCTAAGCCCCAGCTAAAGTCATGTATAAGCTATAATCTACCTGTCTTCGGTATATTACCAAGACCATGTGTTTGATGTCTAAAGATTTCCGGGGGCTAGTTATTGCAAAAGCTGAATGTTTTATATATAAAATTCCATGAGAATGAATCAAATATTTTGCACATGTGTTTTGGTTTCAAAAATGGATATTATCAGAGTGAGTTTGTGCATTTTCAAGAATATGCTTCATATTTAACATCTTTTCTTTAAAAAAAACAACAAGCAAACAACAAAAAACCATTATTTTTGTGAATGTGTATCGTCAGGAATAGTTTTGGGTCTCTTTGCTTCAAGCATGCTGAAAGTATGGAAAATAAATTTAGGAAAGAAACAGGCCTCTAGTCATTCATCCGTTTTGTTAAAACAGAGATATGTGTTGTTGTTAGTAGCCATTAATCAGAATGATACCCTGACCTTGCGAGAACGGAGATCATCTCAGTTTAGAACAATGGAATGAAAACTCTCTTTTAAATCAATCAGTACCTGAGTTCGAATCTTTTATATTTTACATGTTTTGAAAATTATTTTGTTAACTTTGAAGTGTTTCTGAATTTACGACTTTTACCCTAAATAAACTTGAAGAAATATTTGTGTCACGTTTGCTAAGCCCCAGAGAAAGTTATGTCTAAGAAGCTATAATCTACCTGTTTTGGGAATATTACCGCGACCATGTGTTTGATGTCTAAAGATTTCCGAGGACTAGTGTTAAACTCTTACGCAATGTTCCATGACCCGCCGAAGACCAGAATCTTGAATCGGCAAAGGTGATAGATCGCACCATATATAACAAAGGTTTGTAGTTATCATACCTATGTGTTAAAGCTTAGTCCAAAGATGAAAGGGAAGCCCGTGGGCTGAGCGGGGAGTGTTCTCATCCGTCCCCACGCTGACAGACAGCGAGAGGACATGGTCCGTTAAGTTTGATTGGATCGGTTCACAGCGATCTCCAATAGGAATTGAGATAGAGGGTGTGATTACAATTCCAACCCGAATGATACTTCAGACTGTAAGAGAAAATTTAGTATTCGCCTGAAAGGATTGCGGATCAATACGGTTTACTCCGAGAAGAAACCACTCGTAATTTGGCGGCAAAATTAAGAGGTAGATTTTAAGGAAAGACAAAGCTTCGAAAAGGTCAGTAAGTTATTTGCTCGATTTTTGCAGAATATTACGGCATCATAATTGTAATTATTTCTAGTATGTATACTTAATTACTAGGATCGTTTAGTATGTAGAATTACATTTGAGCCTACGTAGAGAATTATTAGATGCGAGGCAGAATTATGTAGATTGTTAGCTTGTGGTCAGAATTAATTTTGTAATTTGCTATTAGGTTACTTCGTAGTAAACTAGTGCATTTAGTAATGCGTTATGTTAGAATTCACGTATGCTTGAATTGTAAATTTGGAATGGCTGAAGTATGTAAAATTATTTACTATGGACGTATGAATAGATCAGAGCATGGATATTTGAATATTTGCGTACTTTGTATGAGTTCTAAGGTAAAGGAATGCGTTTTATTATTATGATATTGTTTAGTATAAGGGATTAGGAATATGTATTGATGTGAGGGAATTTATTAATGTATGTATGAGAAGTAACTGATACCGTGCTGTATTATGACGTTGTTTTACCATGCAAGAACGTATGGGTATCTCGATGTGAACGAATGCGTGACAGAAGAAATTTAATAGCCGTTATCTAATGATAGGTTGTGTGTAGTATGAGATGAGTGGGCTCAGGAAAAGATTGTACTGTCCTTATGTTTTCACAGGAAGCTTTATAGGGGACACAGAACTTCGGGTTCCATTGGATCCCGAGTCTTCAAGAGACGGAATTGAGGCTGTAGCCGAGACAGCCGAAGTCGACAGAAGAGTAGTCGTGGTAGAGAAAGTGGAGGAGGAGGAGAAGGAGTCTAGAGAAAGACGAGGAGGAGGAGAAGGAATTTGTAGAAAAGTCGAGGAGGAAGGGGTGAAGGAAGTGGGAGAAATAAGAGAGAGAAAGGATACAACAGATGAGTAGAAATACAAGGACAGGTGGAAATCAATCTCACACTGCTAATCAAGTGATACAATAGGCTTATTAATGGGTCGAGCGGAAGGAGTGGAATTGGAAATTTGAGTCATTTGATTATTGAATTGTTATTAAATTGTTATTCATTGAATTTCAACCTTTTTGTATATTTGACCATCTAACCGTCGGCATTGCTGACTAGGGGTTCGGAGCTTTACATCTATCTTTCACTGAATTTAACTTGCAACAAAATAGAGCCTGGGTGGAACTTCTATAATAGTCTAAATAAAACATTTGGAGCGCCCCACCCCAACCAAAACAATCCCAACAATTAGCAAGAGTACGTCATAGTTTCCAAGTTAAAGGTCAATATCTTCTGTATAATTTATCTATACTCTGGCACTAAATATTATATACAGCATTAGTATTAACTTAATTTTTGTAAGGGTTAGTATTAACTTCACGTTTCAAACTAAAAGCATTTACCATTTTAATATCAAGCAAGAGTTTTTATTTGATTTTCTAACTGTTTTTGTTTTAAGCAAACTAAGTACAGTCAAACAGGTCTTCATTTGTAACTTCTGGAAAATGAGACAAATGACTATGGGAAGCAGGTGGCTGATAGTTAGAGGTTTAATTCTTCAGTATTGTCATGACAAGGTTTCGAAAAACTGATTGCTTCAGACATGTGTTAGATATTACAATTAACCTGTAAGGCAGGTTTGACTGAATATAACTATTTAGGAAAATGGAGCATTTGACATCTCCAAAGTCATTGTAACTTATAAACCTCCATTATTTCAGTACTTTCCACCTATAACATAGCACGTGTAACATCTATTGAATGAAGCTACTTCTTTTTAAGAAAATTAAAATAAAGTATGTACTTTCTCACATTAAAATTTGAAATATATCGATATATCTGCACATCATATATAATATATTGTGACCATGCATTTGTAGCATTATGAACAATAGTAATATCGAGCATAATGAAAACCAGAAATAACTTCAATACTACTAACATTGGGAAGCGTACATTGGATGCCAGGTTTGCAATAAAGGGGTGAGGTTGGTATTCTATATGACGTCGGTATTACTATACTTAGACAGTTTTTGACTGCCACTCTTCATGTATTTACCTCTGTATCTCAAAAGAAAGACCAATGTCACGTATTGACCTATGGGAGATTTTTAGGAGCCTAATTCGATAACTTGCAAAACTAGCAGAGTGTAATAGATACACTGGATATACATGTCAGAAAGAATAAGCGGAATTTGTCAGTTTCATACTAAGTACCTTAATGAAGACGAATGAACTGCATAAAACAAATATTTTGGACATGGTAAAAAATCTGTCCAATTCAGTGGGTTTGAGAAAACACCAAATTAAATTATCTGGAGCCATTATAACCCTATTGGACTTTAAATTAGTGTAAATTCGCATGATCATTACTTGTTGCTGCATTTCTAAACTGTCCACACTCCACCACCCATGGACTCGGGAGGCAGAGTGCGTCTTCCTGAATGTCGTAAGAAGCGACTTATGGAAACAGAAGCTGCATTGGTTCAATGCAGGGCCGTAGAGAGCGATCACGGGCCCTGGTGTAAGAAACCCTCGGGCCTCTCCTAGTTCTTGTTCAAACAAAATTTTTCTTTTCTAAATTAAAAAGTGATGTTCGGCCCGGGCCACCTTACGGGCCCGCGTCCCGGGGATATTTTATGCATGATGAATAACCAAAAGGGGAAAAGCTGAAATAAATTTTATATGCATGTTTGTTCCTTAGGCTTGAGAGAGGTATCCGAGTTTACGAAAATAAGATGAAATAATTTTCAAAGTAATTGTAAATTCACCACTATGGTGCATTTTACCCAATTTGTTGTATGTACTTCTGCCGCCTCTTAATGTCCATCTAGAAAAGCACTCAAGACGGTAAGGTTTTACATTCTGCAACAAATGTAATGTCCAGCGGTTAAACACATCCCTTAGCATTATTCAAATGATAGATGGGCATGATTTATATAACTGATGGTCGATAATGTCGGAAATTTTAAGCGAAATATTTCTTTGGGGAGTTCGTTATCTACATTTAAGTTATTACACCTGTCTGAACAAATATATCTTTCCACGGGTGCAAGACACGATCTTTATAACTGTTGTAAAAATTCTATTGTGAAATTTACCTACTTTAGGGGCAGCATTTCCTGAGTTCAAGATATTTTTTTAAATTTCTTTCTTTATGAAGAACAGACGAGAGAGAGAGAGAGAGAGAGAGAGAGAGAGAGAGAGATTTGGATTTTTAACGTAGCTGTAACAATTGTTCAGTCATATCGCTACGATGTCTGCAGTGTGGCAGTTTATACTGAGGCATCATGCGCAGACATGTAGCATCATGTCCCACCCAGTCACATTAGCCTGACACCAGGCCGACCAGTCCTAACACTAACCTCTTTATGCTGAGCTCATAGCAAGGCAGCTGTAAGTACCATTTTTATAAGTCTTTGGTATGACTCGGCCGGGGATCGAACCCGCGACTTCCCGCATCCTAGGCGGACGCTCTAACCACTAGGCCACCGGAACGGTCAGAGAGAGAGAGAGAGAGAGAGAGAGAGAGAGAGAGAGAGAGAGAGAGAGAGAGAGAGAGAGGAGCTGGCGGGGGCTTCAAAGTAAATTGGTTTTAATACTGGATCAGTCTGAAACATATATTTTGATATAGAGGAAACATGAAATTTTAATGGTTATGGATACTACCTATACTAGGTATGCGATTGTCGGTTAGGTCCACTATTGCATCTGGGAAATTGTCAAACTTAACGAGAAAGGAACTTGAAAAAGTAAAATTTAGACAGCTGTAGAAGATAATGGGAATCCAATTATGCCTCGAACCTTTTCCGATCCAGCTATTTCAAGTATATCAATAAGTCCTAACTACTCTATAAAACAGTTTTCTTTGTCAGTATTTGTCAAATTTTATTTGTTGTTTCTCTCTCTCTCTCTCTCTCTCTCTCTCTCTCTCTCTCTCTCTCTCTCTCTCTCTCTTCTAACTTTCATTATTTAAAAGTTTTATTTTTTCAAAGAGTTCCATTACTATAGTACAATCATTATTTTTTCCTGTCTATTGACTGACCCATTGATTGATTGATTAATTGATAAGGGGAAGGAAACATTCTCTTTTACTGTATAGAATGGTATTTCTACTAAACAATTAAGAGGTTATGACTGGTTTCTATTCTCAAACTGAGAAATCTGTATAGCAATAATTACATCCAACAATAACGTCTTCCTTATTTTCATTCAAATTTTGCTTAAAATCGTTTGAGGATGTCGAATTTTGAAGTTAAGAAACAAAATAAGCCTGAATACATATAACAGCCAAATAATTTGCGAAGAAATCATACATTTTGTTAACCGGAAATTTCTTCTAAAAAGAGAAACTGGTTGAATTGATCGTAGGATTGACTGAGAAGTTGCGAATGCCAAACATCTCGGTGAGTCCATGTTTCGCACAGACTGATTATTTTAGAGGCCGATGTAACAAGAAATAGCACGAACTGTTCAGATATCTTAGGTCACAACAATAGATTTAACCGGAAAGATGTACTATCAGCGCTCTGGAGCTTTTATTATAAGATCTCGTGTTCCAAATCGGTCTTATATTTTGCAGGTAAAATACCAATATTCGGTTAGGAAACAGAGCTAGCAACACATAGCAGTAATCCCGTGTGTTCAAGGCGAGTAGTATCTGAAAAACTGACGACTAATTTGAATTGCTTGAAGCTGTTAAGTAAACAATGGTTTTAAATTATCACCTAGGGAAAGGGCTTGCATATGTACTCTGAGCATCGCGAGCTGTCAAAATTTGCCTTCGAACGTGAAAAATGAATGTATAAATTCGGGGTTGGGGTGCAAAAACATTTTATTCTATGAACTTCCATTGACTTGTCATTTCAAGTGAATGATATTCTTATGGTTTTCTTTATTATTCCTATCCAAAAATATGGACCTGTTTGAAGTCACTCGTGTATTTGTTTTTGACCTCACTCGTATATTTTAATTTTTAAATGAATTTTTATATTAGGTAGGTGTATGCAGCATCAAATTTGTCCATAAAAATTGTTTCTTGCACCCTAAAGAACGGGGTCGCGAAACCCAAATTACTATCACCAAAATCAATTGGCTGCATCGAGCCCGCCTTTTGGTATACCTTTTCAGAAACAAACAAGTACGCTCAGTACACAAAAGATACAAACTACTTAGTAGGCAAACCCAAGCACTCAAATATTAAAATAGGATGTGTGACTAACAAGTCTTCAGCACTAGGATAGGGATCACCCCAAAACTATAAGCAGCCGTGAATAGATTGACAAAACGTAATAAGGTGACAGCTAGTCAGGAAGAAGGAGCCGGACAGACAGCTGGAAGGACAAAATGGGTGAATATAAAATGGAGTCAATATGGGTTTGAAGGGAGATGAATGGTTGATAATGAAAAGCAAACTTTTAGTGAAAGGAATCTTTTGAGAGCTTATCCTATCTGAAACAAAAATAGGAGCTGTTTTATGAACTGAATGTGTAAGGTACGTTATACGGTAATAGTAACACAGATGATCAATTAAGAAAATATGTATACGGTTGCCTTATCATCGCCACTGTATCATCAATCATTCATTTTTCATGTTATGATGCAATACTACCTTTCGTTATATATTTCGTGATGAGATATTGCAATATATCAGTCGAAGAAAAATTGTATCAACACAGTGACGATATCACTTTTGGAACCATTTTCTTTACCCATTGAGGAAATATATCTGCCTGTATGATTGTTATTCAAATCTGTATCTCCATCGGAAGGCCCGTTTCTTCTTCTTCTTCTTCTTCTTCTGAACATATTTTTAAATGTGCCAAGACTGTAGACCCTCCAGTTTACATTTATGTAATCACCGATCAGGCGCCTAAGCACAAACTTTAACTAACTAATGCTAGGTTTCAACCGATATCCTGTGTTACTGTCTAAACGTCTCACGGCACTAATTATATAGAAGAATGGGAATCAGCCTAGAAATGGATGAACATAAAAAAGAGCATATCCGAGTTTGGAAGGCAGTGACACCGTATTGTCATGCAAGAAAAATAACCGTTATTCTCACCAATGCGACAGAGAAATCTAGCTGTTTTGCTAGCCTTACTTTTCTTATCTCAGTCTGGTTGTCTCAGTCCGCTAGTCCCAGTCAAGGTGTCTATGCTAGGAACAAATTTTAAAAAGAAGAAACCTTTGTTGTCCTTTGCTGTGCCTGACGAAGTTGTTATAAATCAGACAACAACAACAACAACGAATAAATATCAGAATGAAATTCACTCATAAAGCAACTTAAATCGCTCCAACTTTGATAACACATATTAGGACTCTACGGTCTTAAACCAAGTAATAGAAAAAAGCGAAAACCAATAAGTTTTGTAAAATTCAACAAATAATTTATTTTCCTATGATACAAAGTGTATAGCGAATTAAATTCCAAATAGTTCAAAACGTTTTATCACCAGTCCTAATGAAATAAGTTAAAATTAAATTCCAGTGGTGTTCGAAATAAGATCCAACACTCAATGTGTTGATGTGCCATTTTGTGGTCTATGACGTGGAGATGTGCCAGCAGTCGTTTGATGAATCACAATAATAAAATCCAAGATGTCCTTGTCTGAAATCACTATAATTTCAAATTAATGTTCCTCTCCAAGAATATTTTTGAAGAGCACTTTGTATTTCCAGTAAAAAATAATTTGTTTAAATAATTCCACCTAAATCTAAATCTGAAAACAACAATAAGATTGATTCTGCTTCAAGATGTTATAGCAATCATGAGGAATTTCTAAAGTTAACAAGAGTATGTAAAACAAAACAGACACAAAAAAGAACCAGGATGTAGGTCCAAAGTTCATTTCTAGAAATTCTAAGTTGAAAACAGATAAAATCTGTTACTAAAAGTAAAATAATATGGTAAAAATCAACAACAGGTTATTCCGAGGAGAATACAAATGTCACAGACCCAGACACAAATAAATATATTTACCTGTATTGATAATGATACTAATATTCAACCCACACTCTCAGAGAAAATATTATCAATAACTAACAATACAAATTAAATATACATTGCACACACCATACAAAATGTTTCACACACATACACACACATACACATGAAGTCGAGCTATTTGGTATTATGCTAGAAACTATAGTTTATTCCACCCAGCATAGCGAATTTTATCCTATCTGTAACTCAGTAAACTTTTAGGTCATCGTCATTAAATGTAACTGAAGTACCTAATTCAGTTTAAATACTTCGACTGTAAGAGTGAAGATAAAGAATGATAATTTTGTTAAAAATCACTTTTTTTGCTGTGCTAGTGAGACAGGATCATATATATTTTTTAAAGTATTATCTTATCGCTACACTAGTAGTATTCTGAGCATATGAGGTATTAATTTTCAATTTTTGTATTTTTGTGATGTATTTCTAAAAGAATTGGTCTGTTTATATTGTTATTATTTGATAGTGTTAATAAATAAATAAATAAATAAATAAATAAATAAATAAATAAATAAATAAATGAGCACTACTTTGCCTGGTACCCTTGTCTTCCAATGAATTTGCCTGGTACCCTTGTCTTCTAATGACTTTGCCGGGTACCCTTGTCTTCTAATGACTTTGCCGGGTATCCTTGGCTTCTAATGACTTTGCCTGGTACCCTTGTCTTCTAATGACTTTGCCTGGTACCCTTGTCTTCTAATGACTGTGCCTGGTACCATTGGCTTCTAATGATAAATACAGTGGATTAAAGTGACATGCAATATGCTCTAGTGAGTACTGTTACCTGAGGAGAAGGAGGTCTATGATAATCAAGGGTCCTCCTCCTCCTCTTTCTTGTGTATCTTTAAATTCTGTTTTAAAAAATTAGGCTTGATAAACAAGCTTTCTTTGTGAGAAACTTGAACTCATACATGCTGGAGTCAGAGATACTTAAAACAGCCTGACACTATACCACTAGATTGCTGATGTTTATATTATACATAAATGTTTCGTACAGTTACTATGGCTGCAGATGCTGCACACAGCGTGTAAAATTTATACTTCATCGTCATAATATTATAGAATCCGTTTGCGGGATAACTGGAACTTGTGATACAGAGCTTGTAAATCTTTGTTCCCGTTTCTAACAATATTCAGACTTCTTCATGTTGCAATCACAAGAATTTATGTTGTCGAATTAAATTCGGGATAAAAGTCTAACATTTGGGATTGGCCAGCACAGATTCACCTGTTTGCGAAACAGAACATGATCAATTTCTTCCAGCAGTGAAAGCAACCCCCATTGTGACGGCGAAGATAGTAGACATGATGACTACCACGATGATGCACAAAATGCAACCATTTCTGTGGGCCTGAAAGGTTAAAATATATTGTTGTTTCATACTTCAAATATAAGTGATAAAATTAGCAAAATTAGTGATTTGCTTCTCCTGTGTATGATGGTAACCGATTTAGTGACTTTTTCGTCAGTGTTAATATGGAGTTTGAATGGTCATATTGAACATCACATAAATCAGTGTAAAATGTAGAGTTTGGATAATTAAGATGAACATCACAAACATCAGTTTATAATATGCAGTTTGGATGACCAATTAAATATTCATATAAACCAGCATCTTCGCTAGCCAAGGTTCCGATAACCCTAGCTACACCTTGGCGGATCGAACAGCTATATCGGTGCTTTGTCCCAACAACATCTATTGGATTTCATGTGTTGCCTCCCTTAGTGTGTAATTCCAACTAACCAATAGCGTAGTGTATAGTTCATCGGCCGAAAACGGTGGTGGCAGTTGACCTAAAAAGGATACTTTGTAAGTTTAACATCGAAAGTATGACTATGTACGAGAGGGAAGCCATTACTGGTCTATTTGAGTGAAAGGTATCCGTGCAAACACGGACCGGTACTGGAAAAGTCCTTATTTATCAGTCCATTGAAGTTGTGTGCTCTCGTTGTCTCTATGACGTAGGAACAGTATTCAGATTTGAACAACTTAATTTTGATTGGATGCGGTGGCTTTCCGCCGTATCCAATGAAATTCACAGACCCGAAGCACAGAAATATCTGCTAGATATGCCAAGGTGTAGATAGAGTTATTGGAACCTTGGCTAGCGAAGATGATAAACCAGTACATAACAGAGAGTGGATAGCCAGATTGAAAGGAAGCCAAAAATATTAAATGTAGGTATTATATAAAATTTTTCCTCTGGTACGAATGTCTGCTTCCATCCCCCCCCCCAACTGCACTAACACCACGATAAAAAGTAAACAATTCTCAGATTCAATTTAAAGTGCAGGCGCCAGTCCCGTAAAATGTAATCCGCAGCCGTATTGGACTATATCTGATAGATTTACTTACTGCTTATGCAGGAATTATGACAACCTAGATAAATTTTGCTGAGTATAAAAATTACATCGGCAGAATGAGCAGAAAAGATCGATTTTTGCCAGATTCTATATTAGTCTTTTAATTTCTTTCTTTTACACTACTAGATGAAGGCTGGAACTCCAACTATATCAATGCATGACCATTAAAGCCCCACAAAGTCTGCTAATGACCATACTCAAAGGGTCTAAGACAGAATGGGAAAAAAAGTTTCAAGATTGAACAAAACAATCAGCCCAAGCCACCCATCTTACTTTGTGCATGTTTCGCATGTCTACTCCTGCAGATGTTGGATACAGATGAAACGCTGCTGGTTGCTTAAGTCTGGTAACCGCAGTCACGTGGTTTTGGCAGTTTCTTAACCCTAGCCTGTATTGTCCCGTCATATTTCCTGCAAATTGTAAACGCTCATATAAACGTATTAAAGCTCAAAATTAAGATATTTACTTCAATTTTATCCATCTATTCTTCCCTTTTACCATTACAAGGCCTCTGTGTATGTGTGTGAACGACACAAAATGTCCGTAACAGCCCCCAGCCCCGTCTCTCCAGATTTGGGACATTTCGGCTTAAGCCAAAGAAAGTTAAAAGGTTGACTCAAACGTGTTGTTTCGGAGCGGGTATTAAAGAAAACCTTCGTTATATCTTCCACACTGATTGTAGCATAGAAATGTATCTGGCGAAAACTAACTTTAGATTTATTTTCTTTCCAAAGAATAAGTACATTATCGTTATCATCAATTCTTATATAGCAGAAGGGGAAGAACAGAAACACTTCGCTTACAACTGAACCTGGGTCGTTGAAGAAGAATGACAAACAAACAGTTTGATTGGTTTCGTTTAGCTTGGCACTGCAACAAACCAAAGTTATGTCGTGCTGAGGCAAGTTGAGTAAACTGGACCCTGGCTGATTCGATGGTTGGACTCGAACTCGCTCGCTTTTGCTCACGAGTCAAACGCCCTATCCACTGAGTCATTGGAGCTATGGTAGCCAGTCATGAGTGTGGCCTCATCCTCGACTCTTTCACCCCAATTGCTAAAGTTTTGCATTGATAATAATTTACACAATGGAAACAATAAGTGTAGATAGATATCTTAGAGCCTATTTGTATCATATTTAAGCTCGTTCTTCTACCTTTTTGTCTCATCCGGGCTGTGAGGTCCCAAATCTTGGCCCTTGCAGCGGCCTTTTTATTTTCGTCTGCTTTGGAAGACGTCAGTATAATTTGCAATTGTGCTATCTCGGACCTCAAAAGCATCAATTCTTTGTCTTCTGTTTGGTTACATGTGCTATTTTTCTCCCAACAGTTCACATGTCCTCCCTAAAAGTAGAACAATCATATGAATGGAACAGGTAATTTAAAAAGTATGAAGGATGAAGGCAAAATTATAGTATGACATTTTGATGTACGCTTATCAGGAAGCGTCCTATTCTCAAAACAACTATAAATTTCGTCTTTAATTTGAAGAGGCCATTTAAGGGGAAAAACAGCCTTCAAACTAATTATAACCCTATTAATTCTCATTAGATTATTCCCTACTAAGCCACGCCTTTTAGGTCTTAACCTTGCAAATTGACACAGTTTATAATTAATAATTGATTGCATCTCCACCCCACCCCCTTGCATCTCTCTCTCTCTCTCTCTCTCTCTCTCTCTCTCTCTCTCTCTCTCTCTCTCTCTCTCTCTCTCTCTCTCAACGTTACCATATTGAGATAGCCATCCACAACACCATTTGTTGTTGTAGTTAAATACGGTGCAGAGGGCATCACAAGAATGGGTTCTGTTGATAGAGATGAATCCACTTGTATGTGATTCGGATACGCACTTACATTTTCATTTTCCATCCTATTTTGAAAGCATGCGTCATAGTAGGCATTATTCCCTGTAAAATCGCACTGAACATAGTCACTGACACTCAGTCCTGGGTCACAATAATTTGTCATCCCAATATTTGAGAACGTATCGACACTGAATGGGCCCGAGTCTGAAAACCCTGCACAGGAAGTCGATATACCTCCGGTATCGGAACTGGAAAATGCGCTGCAGTTGCCAGCGTCAGTCGAAATTCCTGCAGCGTCACTGGTGCTAAAACCTAAAATAGCAAACATAAAACCCTATTTTGTTTTTGATCTAAATAATGTATCTGAATTTTTTTAATTTTCTTAAATTACAGTTACTTTTCACCTGTCAAGTATTGAAATAGTCATCAGTAAAATATCCCCCCTCCCTTTACAGACATAAACGCACATAAATGGAAAAGAACAGAAATTAAATGAAAAATAGCATACATCCACTACTGCTTCCGAAGTCATCCATGCTGTGTATGTCATATGTAAAATAATAACTCAATACCTGGCAAAGTTTAAATACTGGTATTTTCAATGACAACCCCATACGTGCAATTGTGCACAATGTTTAGTTCCTTCCTTACACAGTGTCAACACTTGTCATACAATCCATACGGTAATATGTTTATAGTTTGGACTCTCTACGCCCATCTTTCTCCGTCACTCTGGCCGTCTGTCTTTCCATCTGTTTCTGTCTGTCTGTCTGTCCCTGTCTGTCTGTCTGTCCCTCTGTCTGTCTCTGTCTGTCTCTGTCTCTGTCTGTCTCTGTCTCTCTCTCTCTCTCTCTCTCTCTCTCTATATATATATATATATATATATATATATATATATATATATATATATAAAACAA
>JAECUM010048104.1:0-17229 GCA_016617855.1 Megalonaias nervosa
GAGAGAGAGAGAGGGAGAGAGAGAGAGAGAGAGAGATTAAATGATATATCTGTACATTTATACAGTTATACAAAAGTCATGTTCGTATCTGCCGGTATCACCTTTAACTTTATCTTTTCTGAGTAAAAGCTTTTGGAAGATTGGAAAGTGATCTTTAATGCGACATTACCACGTTTGCAATTAATAACAGCTGAAAGTAATAAAAAGGTGACTGCAGTTTTTTATACCTTATTGAATATGGCACGAAGTCTTTCTCAACATTGTACTTTAGAAATAAAATCCTTATATAAGACATCATCGGATTGAAATAAAGTGGAAGAAAAAAGTGCTTGGCATACTGCAAGGCGGAGTCTTGTCTCCCACACCATTATCAAAATATTCAGTCTGGTCACACATAAAGTATGGAATCAATGACCCTTGTGCAACCTTTAAAGTCTAAAACTAGTGAACAACCTTTTATTTTGATAATGGATTTTTTTTTTCGTGCAGGATAAAAAAAAACCGTAAAAATAAATTACGTCACCAGTTCCAACGGCTAGATATACATGAAAATTGTATATACATGTTTCACGTGTTAAAATAATATCCAGAACAACTATAGAACAGCTAATATGCAGTAGATGCTCTTCATCAACCTGACGTACTTAGCACAGCTCTCGATGATAATTTTGGGGTCATAAAACGTCTCGTTATTTAAAATACTTAAGTGCATTATAGAGCGTCGAGGGAGCTGTTTTCCCAATGTAGGAAAGCTCCGTTTATAGTTTCTTAATAGAGAGTCAAAGGGCTGCTTTACCAGTGCAGAAAAGCTGCTATTATAATTTCTTTCACTTTATATTAATTTATTTGCTTCTGAAATAAAGTTCGAAAGACTTTCTCTTCAGATCTGCTAAACGCATTTACTGTTGTTTTACAAACATGACATACCCGATTCAAACTATTATAGCTTCGATGTTCTTTTCTAAATAGTCATAAAGTAAAAGTACTCCATATAAGTTGACAAGAAAGTAAAATAGGTTAATTTGTGGATGTTATATATCTTAGAGGGAACATGAATTGGCAATGAAAGAATGGAAGTAAAGTAAATGCTCTATGTTACCTCAAGAAGAAAAATTGTGTAAATATGCCTATGACATTCCAAATTTGTGTTAAATATTCTATAACACGATGTAATCAAAACATCACACATTGGATCCAAAATATTCAAAACGTATAAGTAATAAAAGCTTATTATGAACAGCAATACCATTTTTTAAAATGAAATTATATAACTGCAACCAGATCAAACTAAAATAAAATTCATAAAAGAACAAACATGCATGAACTAAATCCGAAAAAGCACGCAAAAATTGTTCTTTTAATAACTTCATATAGATTTGACCTCCTTTGACATTATCTAACTTTAAGGCCATCTGATCTTTTTCAAAAGTAAACAAAATTTTGCATGACACAGTTGTTGCAGTGGTTTTCAACTTTTAATGTACTTAACAAATTAAATAATTTAAAGTATTAAATTGAACTTCATGGGACTGTGAATTACGTCACCAGTTTTCTGAGAATTTTATTTGAGCAAACACCAGGAAAATTCAGTATGAAAGTACTGAGAGGACTAATTCCTAATTGATTGATTGATTGAAATGGGATTTCATAACATTTTCATCTGATGCATTTAACTAACAAACTAAAATTACAGGTAGCATGTTGAATTTAATTCTTCCTGAATCACACAGGTTTTAGGTTCAATATTTTACAATAGGGTACATTAAATGTCAGTTTTAAATGCTTGTTTTGGGTCGATTTCATTAGAGTGTTAATAGAAAAAGTTGAAATTTTCCATGACAAAATACTATAGTTTCCTGATGACAAATCATGTAATAATTTCCAATAGCCACATAATAACTCGATATATATTCACATTATAACGATTTCCCTTTTTAGATAGCCTCAGAATGGCAGGTTTGGGGATGAACTAAAGAAAACTGGCTAAAATGAATAAAATAACCGTGAGAACATAGTGAGAAAAAAAAATGCACCAACTATCAACGTCAAAAAAAATCATTAAACCTAATTAAACGCTTCTATGACTAGTATGTTTCCGCCATTTTATTTTACGTCCGAAGTCTTGCAGCCAATAATGTCAGAATTATTCTAACATATAATACTAACCGAAAAGATTTAACAGATTATGTTAAGTAGTAGATGTGGGTAAGATGCTGATCCGATTATGCGATTAACCGATGAGAGAAAGAAATGTTACAATCGATGATGCCACAAGTCTGTAAAGAGACCAACATGTTTTATCCGAATTTAGCATTAGTCCAAAGTTGTTTTGTATCAGGTCAGGCATGCCATTATCTCAAAACTACACGTTTTATCACGCCTTTTTAAAAAAAAAAAACAACAGGAAGACTATTTAAGATTGTATCGTGCAACATAGAGAAATTAAGTTATTTGTTCAAAGACTACGAAAAGCCCTTGTGCAAAAAGATCAAATTAGCTTCAAGACTAATGCAATTAAATTTCCAAACGAATTTTAGAAACGAAACGAAGTAAACGTACAATATAATAAATGTGTAAATGTTCTTCAATCTGACTGAGAAAGATGGATTAGAAATACAAAGAAAAAAAAAACAATTGTATATGTAGCAAATCTTGAAATTTTATTCATTGAGATAGCACACGAAATCAAAACAAGATAAAAAAATTCAGTTTAATGAATTATGATATGATATAAATTTCAAAACGTAATGATATAAATTTCAGTTCAATAAATTAGGTTGTGTCAAATGTTTAAATATGTCGTTCTAAATAAAATTATCGATTTCAAGTGTGAAATATTTAACAATAATGGATTTTATTCTATACAAATCAACGTCTTCAAGTAAAAAAACATAAAATCGAAAGACTGTATGCTAAATAAATCGATATCTTCCGTTACGAAAAGTTTACATTTTAAATAGTTCATGTTAAATACCTTGTCTTCAAGGGATGCAAATTTAGCATCAAACAGGTTATTGCTAAATACATACATGGCTTTCAGTGCAAAATAAATAATTCGTATCACGTGTAAAATGCTTTCAAAGATTAAATGCTGAATGGATCAATGTTTTCCAGTGTGAAAAATACATATAAAGATGCCATACAAAATATATATTCCAACGCGATAAACGACAAACGTAGTAAAACACCCAGCTGAACATTCATGACTGAGATAGCAAGAGGAATCCAACGACAAGAGTGAAAAACTGAAACAAAGTAAGACAAAAACTTGTGAGGTTAGAGATCTATTGATGAGGCTGAAAATCTACTGACGAGGCTGGAAGTCTACTGATGAGGCTAAAAGGCTACTGATGCGGCTGGAAGTCTACTGATGAGGCTGAAAGTCAACGAATTCAAAGAATAGCATAACGGACAAGAGCCCAAGGACACATCAAAGCAGATCTTGTTCGAACGCAACATGCGACTGAAATGCAACGACTTGAATGTCCTAGGCCACACAGCAGGATATCGTCGGACAATCAAAGAAGGCAATTCTAACAATGAACGCCAAAGACTTAAAGTATCGTAAAAGCCGAACGGAGCGAAAAACAGTGAGTTTTTAAAGATGAACAAAAAAGCGCACCAATAAAAGAGTGTTGTACATTAATGTAAAAACTCCATTCGTTAGCTGTAAAAGAATGAAAAACAAAAACAAAAGCAAAAAACAAAACAACAGAATTTGTTAATCTGAATGAGAGTGAATTCATCTTCTTTCCTTGTAAGTAGAGGTCCTAAATTTAGATGATTTCAAGCTACGATTTTGCACGGAATGTTGCTCTCTTTATAAAGGCCCGTAGAAAATACATCCCATCTTTTGGAGGTGTGTCCAAAAACAGTCAATCTTGACTAATTTTATAAAGTGAATAAAGAATGATTGCAAAAGTATGTATCAGTGAGACAGTTTCTTCTTGGTATAACATGTAAGACTTGGTTAACTCAAGTATATTGCAGCTGAGATGATATAAAGAAAAGAAATTTAAGAAAGAAATGAAATTACATTTTCTGTCAGCAAAATATTCTGCTGATGACTGTACAAGGGACAATGTTGACAATACGTGGAAAGCTATATAACACGCTTTCATTTGTAATTAAATGTTATTTTATTTCTGTCCATTTGCCTCTGTGTCCTGAACATGAAATGTCAAATGTTCGTATGCACTGATATGTAACAACTTGTATAAAGATTGAGGATCATGCATGTCTGCAATACCCCACCCTCCTCACGCTGATATTGATTCGCTACAAATTTAAAAAAATATCGCCATTATTTATATCCGAATTTTTTCTAGCATACGATGGGAAAAGGATGAGGATGTCCAATTGAGCGCACAACGCGTACCTGTTCTTCTTATTGTTCAGTGACAAACGTTTGGGGGCGTGATCTATTGTAATATGAAAGTGACCATTTTCTCATATTGTCAATCTTCATTCTTAAAACGAATGCTCCCTATCAAAGAAACTATTCTCTCTTTTCTTTCAAATCATAAAAGAATTGCTCCAGAATTAATAGATGCTGCCGATACGTTTCCTTGATTTTAGGCATCCTTCTAACACACCCCTCGTCGTTCTCTTTGTTTCTTTCATACATAACCCTCGCCATTTGCGTCATTCTTCTTACACTCTTGGAATTTTCTCCACAATCCTGCTATAAGGTCTCCAGCCACGATGTCCGATGCGTTTTTACACACAACGTGAAGTATGAATACACCATCCACCTTCAGGTAATCGGCTTCGAATTGCTTCATCAAAGACCTATCCGCACGACTTTGTCTGGGATTATCCTTGTCCGTTGCATACATTTTCCTCAGTTTTAAATGCTTTTTGATGAAATGAATTTTTCTAGGTGGAACGAGCGAATTGTATAGCGTGATGACTAGTCCGTATGCGCTAACACAAGCCACGAAAAGGAACCAAAACCAGATGAAAATAAAGATCTTCTCGTTGAAAAGGTTCACTGGAAGCACACACTGAACTGTGTACTGATGAATATTCTGCAACTGCCGAATTTTAAAATCGCACAAAGTCACACGCGGAAACCGTGGTGAATGGGCAATGTGATTATTATCCTCTGCTAGCATTCCATTTAGGACCTCGAATCCGTACAAACTAAACTCTGCACCCAAAAAGTCGTTCAGGAGAAAGAACTGAGCAATCGCATTTGAGACGTAGAGGCATTTCACGAGAATCGCTGAGGTGAAAAAGAAGTTTCCGTATCGTCTTCCACAGATGAAACAAGAATACCTTGCAATTTTCATACGCAACGAGTAGCAATAACCTTTACTATACAGTGTCGCTGTCTGGAAGTAGTTATGGAGGTAATCAATCACGTCCGCCATTTTTTCGTCCCTTTCATCCTTCTTGCAGAGTTGGATTCCAAAGAGCATGGTACACAGGTCGTCAAGACTGAATGCTGCAGTCGACGTCATAGTCTTCCAAATCAACCTAGGCATTTTAAACATTAGGGCCATGAAGAGAAGGATCATCGGGACCCATTGGTAATATGTAATCATCGTCTCCTTTTTGGGTTCATCGTGGATAGGGATGACTTCTTCAAATGGAATATGGTACGTGTTGGACACCCAGCAAAACTGCAAGAAAAATATTGTTTTGAGTTTAAAACTGATGTAACATAACAACGACACACCAGTATTTGTGCGTATATTTAATTTCAAAATGAGTGTGTATGTGCACACTTATTTCAAGATACATGCTATAAGCTTACTTATTTCAAGATACATGTCGATAAGCTTACTTATTTCAAGATACATGCCTATAAGCCTACTTATTTCAAATACATGCATATATGCTAACTTATTTTGTTAGTTGTAAATACTTCTTTGATGATCTGGAAAAGATAAACAAAATATTGTTTTCATTGAAAGAGAACATTCTATGAGTCACACAAAAAGAAAACTTTAAGAAAAAGTTCTTAACTTGAAACCCGTTCGAAAAGTTTCAAAAACCTAAATTCTCTAAGCTTGACTATATTCAGGAATTTAAAATAAAGATATTAAATTTATTTTAGCACTTATCGATTCGTGACCCGATTACATTTCTCCTCATATTCATGATCGTACGACTGAACACACCAACACACTTCATCAAGCAGATGGTATTTGATGGCCACGAGTCTTCTGATTCCCTGTTACCGCTCCAGATGCGGGAGGTCGTGGGTTCGATCCCTGGCGGAGTCATACCAAAGACTTATAAAAATGGTACTAACAGCTGCCTCACTTGGCGCTCAGCATTTAAAGGTTAGTGTTAGGACTGGTCGGCCTGGTGTCAGGATAATGTGACTGGGTGAGACATGATGCTACATGTCTGCGGCATGATGCCCCAGTGCTAGACATCATTATAAACTGCCACACTGCAGACATCGTAGCGATATGACTGAAAAATTGCTAAAGCTACGTTAAAAATCCAAATCACACACACACACACACACACACACACACACACACACACACACACTCCGATTCCCTGTTTATTACATGACTATCATGTGAATAGAGTAGATTATCAATCATCTTTTATCATCCAATAACTTATTCAACAGACACCGATAACATTACGAACAAAGAATTTCATCCATCATGTTGTCTACCGGATGGTGCCGTGGTAGACAAGTAATTTAAGATAACTATGTCTGAACCCCAACATGAACTTTATGTTTTTCAATTGTGTTCATTTTTGTTGGTACCCAAGTATGTGCTTTCATTCTTTGAATTTGGTTAGAGAATTATTTTACTACTCATATTTTGTGTGCGAACGATAAACAGCTGACGTCATAATAAGAAATCTGCTACTTCAGTCCGTTATATGCTTTGGCCAGCCAGCACGTCTGAGCATAAAATAAACATTTCTTTGTTCAGAGTTAATAACCAATATAGTTCACCTCTCTGTCTTTCTCTTTCTCTGTCTGTCTGTCTGTCTGTCTGTAGGTAGAGTATATATATAGTATATATATATATATATATATATATATATATATATATATATATATATATATATATATATATATTCACCCACGAGATGCAATATAGAAATACCGCTCGCTGAAATACATCCGTCATTCATTCGACACAAGCAAGTGTCCTACATGCCATATTTGTATCTATAACATAGTTGGTACACTTTACATCGAGTGTGTGCAGTATGGTATATTTTATATGTCAGCATGTTACAAGTCACTTTTGGTGAATCTGACTGGTCCAAATAAGCCCATCATTGCACAGTATTCTCTTTTAATGATTGACTGCGTCCATGGGAATATCACTCATCCAGCTTCTGGAACTTTTTTTTTTTTAAACTATTGCTATCAACATTTCGGCGGCCATTTTTCGAATCGATTGTCCAAGGGGCATTGGGGGGAAAAAAGGGTAACTTTTGTCGGAATATGACCAATTTACACCACAGGGACTCCTTACAAATAAAATTAAGGGTATCGGTCAATGGTTAGAGGGGTTGTGGAGGGAAATAAACATGTAACAGGCACCCCATCCTATGACAATCATGGTTAAATTTTAACACATAGGAGTAAGTAAACTCATCTGTTTGGAGGAGAATGTGGTCAAATGCCGGTCTCCCAGCATACAGAAACTTACCCAAGTAGAGCATTGTTCCGAATCAAATAATGCAAATATCCTGTCACAAATACGTTACATTTGGAATTATGATACTCAGCAACATCTCTAGTCTAGATTAAGATCCATTTCTGCATCCAGTAATCATCCCTTCAGTGATACACTAGTAGTGGAACTGACACACTGTAGGTGGAAACATTTTAAACATTCTCCTCGAAATCGGTGTATATAACTCGACTAACCTAACTCGAATGGACTATGTGGAATCACAAAGCAATTTCCATTGGAGACCTAGTGTTGAAAAAGGATGTTGTCTGTGTCAAATGTTGAATTGATTTGGAAGTATAGTTGCTCTTTGAATTATAATTTGTAAAAAAAAAATTAATTTTAAATGTTACTAATTATTAATTCAGCTAGCGCTCAGGACTATTTTTTACGCGCAAGAATTGAAAGGTGCAGCGCCTGGGCCAGAATAATCAAAATTATATCTTCCTCTTTCTCTCTAAAATATTTCCGTTAAAATAAAAACTATGTGATAAACAAAATTTCCCTTGATTGATTTCGTATTGATTTCGTATTAAATTTATGAAACTAAATACGGCTCGCAAAAGCTGAAATCTATTCAACTCGTTTAATAAATTCAACATTAAATCAATTTCCATTTAAAATCCTGTTTGTCACATTGTTCAGCTCGTTTCATAAATTCAACATTAAATCAATTTCCAGTTAAAATCCTCTGATCATCACATTGTTCGTACACATTACATATATTATGTGCAGTTTTATATTTTTGATATAACAACATCGTAAATTTCACTTTATGCGATTCTGACTGGTCCAAATAAGCTATTAAATTCTTGAGCAGTATTCTCTTTCCTGATTATCCCACCTACCGGAACTTTTTGTTTTTACTATTACTAATAACATTTTTGCAGCCATTTTTTCGAATCAACTGCCCAAATAATTGGGGAGAAAAGATCACGTCTGTCTTTATATTTCCCATTTACCCCCACATGACTTCGTTACACCATGTGTAGATGAGCAGAAAAAATGGCGTTAAACAATAAACAAGAACTACAACAAACAAGTAAAACTAAGGGAATAGGTCAATTGATATCATGTGTGTGGAAAAGGGTAGGGTACACCAGTAACATGGAATCCACCCTATACACAAGAGTGGTTTAAATGTTAACTTATTGAAGTAAACGAACTAACCTCGGTTCACAGAACAATGTGGACATAAACTTTATCCGACCGCAGCATGTTGACGTAGTAAAATAACTTTATCATGTGATGCAATTCCGATTTTTGTCATGTCTACTAAAGTCTACATTTCCAATTAGAATAATACAAATATCCGGTCACAAATACATTACTGTTAATCTGGAATATCTGCATCCATAATCATCCCTTCAGATATCCAACAATATGAATGCTTAGAACTGATAGTGACACACTCGCTGTTAAACATTTCTCTAACCGAACAATAACTATGTGACATCATATTAACTTGCATATACATTCTGTATTGAAAAATTATGTTGTTGAGTAAAATATTCTATTTATTCGGATGGACATTTCCTCTTTGAATTATGATTGCTAAAATCAAAATTAAGAAATGTTACTAGTTATAGAACAGCGCAAAAAATTCCAGGGACTATTTTTACGCGTAACAAATGAAAGGTGAAACGTCTCAGTCAGAATGAATGAAATTATATCTTCTTCTTGCACTCTATTTCCATTAAAATAAAAACGGTGATAAACAGAATCTCAAATGGGTAATGATTTAATATTAATTTCATAAAACTCGTTGAATAATGTCCAGCTTTTTCTCGCCAAGGCTAGCAATAGCTGGACATTATTCAACTCGTTTCATAAATTCAGTATGAAATCATTACTGATTTGAGATATCTATACATGTGTAACATATAATAACACCCGATGACGTCAAGAATAACGTCATGACCTAATGCAAAGAAAAGGCGTAAGGCTGCGGTATCTGAATCTATTTTCTGGTCTTTTCACTGCACTATGTTTTCCTTATGGTTCTGCTCTACAGTCATTTTGTACTTCTGAAAGCGGGACAGGTATAAGGTGAAGTTGTGTGGATTTGCAACAAACATACTGGAGATAATATTGGAATGCTTCTGTGCTACTTTCATGTACAGTGAAATTTCTCTTATGTGGTATTAGTGGAAATTAACTTGAATTAGTCCAAAGGGCAATATACGAACCCAAAAATATAACCCAAAATACACCCATCAATTATACCCCCTTTTGTGGAGGCTGGGTTAAAAGTTATTTTAATAATACCTAAAATGTACAAGGTTCCTTTTAAATAACCAGGATAACCAGTCTGGAAACAATGAGAATATTGTTTTCTTTAAAAGTCAAACGGTGGCAAAGTACAAAACTGTAAAGCAGAGCCTAGATCAAATAAAACAGGTATTTTGCCTCATGAGATAAACCGAATCTTGCATCTGTTAACATTTCATGTGAAATTTAGGAAAATGGTCGCCAAACCTCCCAAAAGACAGAAATTCGACTCGTTTCATAAATTTCATTTAAAATGAGAACTCTTGTAGGATCCTCTGTTTCTGAAACAGATAACCAGCCTAGTAATCCATCTGTACACATGAGCCATATAGCCTATGAAAGTAGCAAACGGCGAGGTTCCAATTAAAAAGACAGCATTATTGCCAATAATACATAACTGCTTACTTTCACACTCTCCCTCTCCCTCTTTCAACGGGCAATTATTATTTTGTTTCTTATGTTACAAAGTTAAACAGATGAAACTCACGTGATTTGTGTAGGCCACGTGAGCCTCTGTGAACTGCGCAGGACACCAACACTGTATCCGGTCTCCAACATATTGCTGCGTGCTGACTATCACCGTAAAAATGATAAGTATCACGACTGTGAAGTGATGGCTGAGTCGATCTATAGAGTCGTCATCTCGTCTTAACTTTATTCCTGCATAAGCACCGATGTTCCCGAGAACCTTGTCCAACCTGAGGGGAAAAAAATGAATCATACAGACTATTTCACTGTATAACATGGAGCAGTTTTCGTTTCACGGCATTCATCAGTTTTGCGACATTAATTGAATTTACGGCATTAATGGGTTGTATATAGGGGGGATATTTTCTTTTCCTACGTTAATACCAGATATATTTCATTGTGTGGTACCAAAAGCGTGATATTTTAACGAGCTGCGAAGCTTCGAGTTAAAAGATATCGTTTTCGGTACCACAAAATAAAAGAAAATTTTTCTTTTAATTGTATACCAAACTTGCTACGGCATCGAAGTTTAGGAGATTAAACTCACTCTTCTGCATAACACGCTCCCCCTCCATTTCCTAACTTCATCGCTTTTTAATAGGCTGATCATATAAATATATATGATTTAAGAAAGCGGTTAGGATTGGTTTGACTTATCCGTCGCAGTAAATTACATTTGTTTTTCTTTAATTTTTAATCGTTTGACCCTCTCTAAAAACAATGCAAAAGTCATATTCAGCAATGGACTACAGCGGGTTTGTTGTTCTTGTCAGTGAAGTAAGGGGAAGTAAGCCCAGAGTCTGGTCACATTTCTTTATCAAAGATTAATTTCCATGTCTGAAATGTAAGTGTTACGTGTAGGCTCGTACAAAAGTAACAAAAGAAAAGAGTGAAGCCAACAAGCTTTGTAAGTTTTAACAAAATAATTTATTTCCCTAGAAAACAAGGTAAACATATGAAATAGAACTTAACGGTTTGTGAAAATAATCCAAAAATTAATCCTAGAATTCAAAAATATAAGTCGTATCACTAAACAGTTCTAATTGAATCCAGGTTCGAATCTCGATGAAGTTCCAATATGGAAGGCGATGACTTTAGATGAGGTCGTTGTACTGATTGCAACAGTTCCTCGTTGAATCACAATTTATAATGTTCCAGTTTAGAATTCCAGAATAAATTTCCACTAATTGTCTTTGTCCCAGAATTTTTATAAAGAAGGGCACTTGTGTGTTTTTTCTAGAGAATATAAATTATTAAATCCACAAAATAGAAGTCTAAATCAACTGGCATCAACATAAAAAAAACACCTTGAGCTCTAAAGGTGTAAAGTACGACTGACTATATTTCACTGAGATATGAGTATCAAACCCAACTAAAACGTCATTTCGACACTCGTGATGGGTCACATGATCACTTAATCATCGAACCGCGCAGTAAAAAAAAAAATGCCATTTTACACGTAGCCTAGGATAGCCCTATCTAAGAATCAGATTCTCACGCTGGAAATAAATAAAAAGAAAGGCTGTTTACAACTTAGCTAACACGTGGGCCGAACATAACCTTGGTAATGACCAATCATTTTCATTCAATGTTTACAAAATCGGAACAAAGATTAAGAACTAGGTTAGCTAAAAATAAAAATGAAGCAAACATTTGCGTTCTAAACAGGTCAAAACAAAAGACTAAATTTACTGGAAAAATATCAAATCCAGTAAAATATTATCCTTACAATAAAATGTAATGAAACAAAAATTAAAAAAAGAATTTAAAACTAACAAACAAGCAATTTAATTACATATACGTAACATAAGGCAGGTACAACTTTTGTGGGTACACATAATCAAGCGTCGCATGGCATGATGGGAAATCTTATATTTTCAAATGTGAAAATATAGGGATCTATTTTTCACAGGTGTAAATATAGAAACGAAAAAAACAGGACAATTATTTCACCAATGAGTCTCAATATTTCACACTTAAGTACTTACTAAAGCATATTATTCACTTTGTAATGATAAACACTAATAAACCGGCTAGGGAGGTTAAGCAGCTTGTTTGTTTGAATTAAAATTGGTAGACACAATAGTAAAGGCTACAGTTTTTACCGCACGTGGCAGGCTTTCACAAGAAAACTGAAGCAACAAACACGTTTGCACTGCGTCATGAAAACTAACACACGTCTCGTATTTAAGTGGAAAATTACCATCCGTGCAGTGTCAAGTACTTTTATGTCGTGTCCTTTCTGTTGGTGTGTGCTACAGAAGCTGCACGTCGAACATGGATTCTGCAGCCTTTTCTTAAAACTTGTGCAGAAGCGCAATATATTTACAGAAACTTATGTGCGAAATGTTACTGGTAATAAGAAGCAAAAAAAGTTGATCTGTTGAGATTTCTTAGCAAGCACCAATGAAACCAACTTATCATAAAACACTAGCACGTTTAATGGTTTGGTATGGTTGGTTTTGTGGGATTTAATATCATTTTTCAGCACATGATGGACTATACATGGCAGCCAATACACTTCGCGGAAGAAGAACCCGGTTAGAACTATCAACCCACAGTAATCTACTGGCAAGCTTTCTCTCATACCCGCGCTGGTCGAGCCGAGACTCGAACTCACGAAGGCATAGGTGAGATGTGTCAATGATCTGTAAATGTGTGTGCTTAAACCATTCGATCACGTGGGGCCCAGATCGTGGGGATGCCAATAAGTGGACCAGAAGTCCGTATCATGTACCAGTCTTTAAGGTGTGAACCAACAGTGCAAGAACAATATTTTTATTCTAATCTGTTCTGAGTTTATTAAGTTATATAAAGGTGTCAGTTATCTAACCTGTCTGGCAAGCCGTCTCACATGCCCACACTGACCGAGCAGAGACTAGAACTCGTGCGGGAAGAGGTGAGATGTGCTTTTGATTTGTACAAGCGAGCGCCTTAGACATCTTACCACACGGGGCCGTGGACGACTTGCTTACCCGAGTCCCCAGTAGTAATACGAATCGGATATTAAATCTCTGCTGAAAAGCTTTGAAAACTAGAGAACAGAGACAAGAAGAAGAGCTCTTCAAAGGGTTTGATTCAAAAACTCTATAGACGTAGAGATGCCAACTGTCAAAATATTACGCTGATAGAAAAGACTCGGATAAAAAACTATCGTTCTAAGTCAGAAGATCTATTTTAAAAGGTCAAAGGTATAAATGATGTTCATTGGAAAAGAAATCCTTGTAAAATGCACTTCTAAATCATCCGGAAAGTAGATTTTGTCCTGTCGTTTATGTTTTCAAACTTATTTGTTCGATTATTAAATAATCATTTAAAAAGTTAATATTTTTTGTGCATACTATTGAGAGATAGAGATCCTTCCGTCATACTTTTGCATAATATTGTGACATAGAGATACCGCTGTCACACAGTTACATACTACTGAGAGAGACAGATCAAGCTGTCACACATTTACATACTACTGAGAGAGACAGATCAAGCTGTCACACATTTACATACTACTGAGACGGACAGATCAAGCTGTCACGCATTTCCTAAGCATTCTTTAATTATTTAATTCATTTAGATCTATTTACGTAGTGAAGTAAGCTCTTCAGACTTTATGACTATGTATGTATATATGTATGTATCTATATAATGTGTGTGTGTGTGTGTGTGTGTGTGTGTGTGTGTGTGTGTGTGTGTGTGTGTGTGGTTTAACGTACATCAGCACACGGTTATGGCTATATTAGAGCGTAGTCCAAGTTAGGCTGCAAAAATGGTAAATGTACAAAGTGCTCAAATACGGAGTGATAAAACCTTACGAGTAAAACGAAACAATTATTCCAATAGGAGAAAAGATAACAGGTAAAGATGTCAACAATTGTTAAAAAGTGTATAAAATACAGGTATATAAAAGAAAGGTATATAAATAAGATTTGCTCAATGGACACACCAAAATAATTTTCTAATTTAGTTGACGTCAACATATGCAGACAAGACAGTATGGAGAATCTTCGGGATCATTTTTAACCCCATAGCAATTGCTTTTGCCAGTCATCGCATATTTACTCTTTAAATTGATATTAAAACACACACAAACACAACAGTTAAATATGTGGTGCAAAATAGCGTCTGAAAATATGACGTTAATATATAGTTATGCATGTTTATTTTCCCACTGAGGATCGAAGTTTGTGAAAGAACCCAATAATAGGCACTTCATTTTTTAAATTTATCTAAAGTACTAAACCGAAGGGTGAGTAAAATATTATTTACATACAACCAATTTCACTATTATGTGTCTTGTCCCGACGACAAAAGTACCTTTTCTGCAATAACTTCATCCAGCAATGCCTAGATTATAGTTGGATATATTATTATCCTCAAGACATTGTCAACCATCAGGCATCCATTGGACACAAATATGCATACTTTTAAAATACCTCATTTATCCTAAACCCCCCCCCCCCCCACTTCGAAAAGTCGAAGCTTTGGAAGCCCAAATTATGGATTCGAGTTATTGGTAGTTTCGAGTTTTTCGTGGTTGGAGATATTAGAAAGTGTTACACATGAAATGGGTGAGATATTTGAGCCATTTGAGCAATCTAGTATTTGATGTCCGAGTTATCGAGGTCTTACTGTGATGAGTGGCATTATTTGCAACCACTGGATGTTTTTATCTGTCAGTTGTATATGCTGTAATTCCAGGGTTCTTGAACAATAAAGAAAACTTGTAGCATCCACTTATTTCAGATATATTGCAATTATTTACTATTTTATGTCTCATAGTGTTATAGAATAGTTTCAACATCAGGGTATTTCATGTTATAAGGTTATAGAATAGTTTCCAAATGTTAGAGAACAATTTCCACATCGGGTATTTTATGTTATAATGTTATGGAACAGTTTTCACATCTGGATATTATATTTGTTAAAATGTTATAGAACAGCTCCCACATCCAGAAAGTTTATCTGTTATAATATTAATGAACAGTTTCCGCATCCGGGTATTTTGTGATCGGTCATTCGGCTGATTTAAAACTCTGTTTTTTTCATTGTGAAATAGCGAAAATGCTCTGCCCCCTACTTAGCTTAGCCTTTTCTTCAAAAATGCGTTTTGTTTCTGTAATTAAAAAAATAACTGATTGACAAAGAAGTTTATGTATAAATTGTAAATTTCAAGAATACTGGACAAGAGATAACGAAAATTAAAGATGTAAAATTGTACATACTATATTCCACACGCTCTGTAAGGGATCAACCGGGCACGTTACCGGAGAAAAAAAATGTAATCAAGTGTTGACAGGTCACAGGGTCATTAGTATTTTCTGCGATGTGGTAGTTGATTGACATTTGTCGCTAGGCCCAGAGTTCAGTTGTCAAGTTAAGAGCAGAATATTGCAAGCAAACCTCTTTTAAAGTCTAAATACCTGTGTTTAAAAGCATGGAAACAAATCATCCCATAAAAAAATTAAACCAGATTCATAATGAAAATGGTTGTAACTTTCGTTCAAACTGTTAGATTACATGACGAAATAAGTCGAGTTTTTCAATGCTTTGAAAGTGGAAACAATATACAGTGGCGAATTTGCGTCATTACTAAACTGTGATACCATGTGGATATCTTACTGTTATAAAAGCTGAAGTGTCATGTAAATTAGTGGGTCACAAGCGCTGAACACTTGATGGCAAAGACTGACACATGTCACAAACAATAAGTTGAAACATAATACGCAATTGTACAGAAAACGTACAGCATGTTATTTTGCCCAAACATTTTCTGATTAATCAAATATTGACATTGTGCACGTTTCACGTATCCCTGACGATTACCTTTATATGAGTTATCAATGCTTATCAATAGAGACCATCAGGAGAAAAATTTGTTTATTGACTATTGAAATTATCCAACACCGTATGTGTGATTAAAGTGATTAAATTGGAATGGAATTGTTTGGGTTGGGGGGAGGGGTTCGAGGACTATCGTTGTAAATATTACAATTATAACGCCTGGCAGATCTAATTTATTCACAGTGAATTGAAATCCGCCACGTCTGGTAAAAGACGTCAACTAACAGATATAGGAGCTGATACTTTATACAGAGCGAACAATTTTTGTTTTTTTGTTTTTACTTTTACTGTGGCTGCGACATTTGATTCAAGCAGTCAGTTCTGTAGACCTCTCGACTACTGGTGTTTATAGTTTATACAGAGGGGAAAATATTTTACGTGGCCGCAGATACTACACAGATTATGTGCATTTTCGTGCCTAAGTCACTCATCTAAATTGTGACAAAAACTTCCGCTAATCCACACCTGAATATCGTATTACCCTGATCCACCCGAGAGGATGGTTTTGATTGGTTGGTTGATTTTTATCAGCACTTTCATTGGCTATTTCATACCGCGGTAATAGGATCTAACTACCTTTCCTAAGGACACACCAAGATAGCTTACTAGGACTGTCCTGTACGGTTACAGAACCCTCGACCCTTGCGTTACAAGTCCTACGCTCAACCAACAAAGCTACCGTGGTTCCCTCTATCAAGGTGAGTAATAATGTGTATTTCGCCTAAGCATTACAAGTAAATGGATAAAGAATGACGTTATACGAAACCACTTCCATGGTATTCTAAATGATTAATTAATGTCTTTTTTGTAAATAATATGTCATTATATCAATGCTAGTTATATGGCAGTAATATTTATTTAAAAAGGATCATTTCAAAGAAAAAATAAAATGGACTCCATCCTCAACTTCCATGCGTGTAGTATCCAACTATTTACATATTCTACAATTCCTTCCAATGTCAATAAAACTATATATAAAAACTATATA